>JAKUCM010005091.1:0-16084 GCA_023374145.1 Lepidium sativum
AGAGAGAGAGTTCGATTTTTTTCTTTGTTGTTTGATTTTCATGTATACCTTATGTTTTTATAGGTATTACATTTTTCTGAAAGTTAGAGATGGTACAAGTTATTTCATAAATTCTAAATTTTCTATATAGACTATATAAAAATGGCAAATACAAACTTATGTTATATATATATATATAGTTTGTAGATTGAGAACCCTGAAAAGTTTCCAATGGCCATTACAAATTTGATTGGGAAGAGTTCTGTATTCATTGTTGGTCTTGAAAAGAAACACTTTCCAAAGGGTCATGATCATACTTATAAGGTTAATCAATTGGTGAAAAAGGTTGAACTACTAAAAGAATTCAATAAAACACAATCCTCTTATGTAGGTTTATAAATATGTCGTGTCGAAGGAATGATTTGGACCACCCTAAGCAAATTAAAACATTATGCCCTTTTATTAAAAATTAAATATGATATAAGAACATATGTTAAAATTAGATAATACAACTTCATAAACTATTTATAGAAAGACAAAAAATGTTTAAAAAAATTTATTGAAATACAGCTCTTTTTGCATTTTTTCCTGCAAAATCGGTCATTAAACTTGAATAGTCAAGTTTTTCAATCATAGATGTCTCAATCGACAACAAAGCCAACCCATATAATCTCTCTTGTGACATGGCAGACCGCAAATAATTTTTTATCAGCTTCAACTTTGAAAAACTTCTTTTAGCGGTGTCGACTGATACCGGAATAGTCAATAATATGTAATAAGGAACTTCGGTGTTCTGATAACAATCTTCCATATTTTCCAAAAAATCAAGCACTTCAATAGGCTTCTGAACTTCCATTGGTAAATATTCTCGGAGAATCTTTAATTCCATAAACAAATCATCACCAACAATGTTTGAATGCGTACTATTCTTTAAAGAAGCTTCCAAGTTCAAACAGGATGCCTTTAAACTGTCCTCACTTGCGGATGATAGTCTTTTTAAATCAAACCAAAACCCACAAATTTGTTCATACCTTTGGAATTGTTCAAACCTGGATTCCAGATAAACTAGAGCTTGATCCATGATTGTGTTGAAGTAATCAATCCTGAAGCTCTCCTCCGGTGATAATAACACATTTTCATCAACAATCTCTGTGTCTTCATCATAGTGTTTTTTTCTTTTAACAATACGCTTTTTCACAGAAAATTCAGCTTCAATCTCAATATCAGCTGCAATTTTCTTAGCCTAACCTTTGCTTCCTCAAAACCTGTCTCCCGATATTTTTGAAAATATGACATAAGCCCTTTCAACTGGTGAATAGCAGCATATATATCAATGTTTTATGATCGCGACTCTTGCTTACTGTGTTGACAACAAAAAGATCATACCAAATAACCGTACCAAACAAGAACTCAAAACCTTCAATTCCATGTGTTGCACTTAGAGCAAGGAATTCAGCATTACTTTGTGTTCCTGGGTCGTCACTACTTTCAGCCAAGTAAAGTAATGCTTCTCTGATTTCTAAGGCTTGAAACCTTATTGCTCTGACACTTTCAACATGACGAAAGAGACATTGGATTCAGAAGACATAGGAGTGGGCAAAGGAGTAGAAAGAGAAAATGGATTCAGGAGAAGGAAGAGTGGCTATGATAGCTACTTGAGAGCGAGAGAGAAGACAAAGCTGAGAGACTTTGCTAAAGAGTCCTTCACGATTTTTGGTGCAAGTAACCCTAAGGGAATCAATCTTTGTTATCTTCTCTATCAGAATCTTCTTCTTGATTCCTCCTTTTTTCACCATTCTTAGTTTCTTAGTGATTTCACCCTCATGAATCACAAGAATTCAGATACAGAAAGATATTTTGAGAAGATAGTGACAAATTGTAAGAGGTTAGAGGTTGTTTATGTTGCTAGCAAAGAGAAACTCACAAGCGAATACTCTAATTTATAAGGAAGAAGAACGAAAAAAATATACTAAACCCAACTAAAATTCCAGAAAAAAAAAGAATTGTTTCGTGCAACGCACGGGTAATCATCTACATAAGGATATTAAAATGATATTTTTGCTATTTTTAGGTAATTATTTTATATTTTAGGATAGTTTTTTGAATATTTTTGAGTATTTGGACATATGGCTAAGTCCTATATGGATATAAAATTTATGGACCCGAAAGGATCAGATCCAAACCCAACCCGAAGATCTGAATGCCCAGAGCTAATGGAGCTAATGAATCATGCTTAATGGAGCTAATGCCTTTCAGATTCCGAAGAGATTTTCATGCTTAAAGGAAAGTTGAAAATTCGTCAATCATTGGAGCGTGTACAATAGGAGCTTGAGTCCATATTTGTTTTGGAAAATCACATGTAACCAAAGCATGAGTTGTTGATTCCATTTGCCAACACCTTTTACAGACTGGATAAATGTCCATCCTGCCTCGAAAGGAGATTCTCTCGGACTGGTAGGGCCCTTCTCACAAACCTTCCAAATGAACATTTTGACTTTGGGTGGGCAAGGAAGGTTCCAAACCTCTTTAATCTAGTTTGTTTAAGTAGTTTCATTTTCTTGATATGCGCTTAAGTTCAATTCTATAGCTGAGTAGTATCCGGATCTTGCAGAATATTTACCATTTTTCTCTTTTAACCATATTCTTGCATCACTTGCTCCATATAGGCTCGGTTTAAGCAATTGATCTGAGTTTCATAATGTGGCAGAATATACTGGATTAATTCTTGTTCCACAAGGATGAGTTTAGGAGCATAGGATTGAGACTGTCATCATGTGAGATTAGGAGGTTGGAGGCCCCATAGGGGCAACTTGAGATTTCGAAGATAGCCAGTAATCCCTCCAGACTTTTATTGAACTTTGATCTCTCTTTTGTTTAGGATTGGACAACAACAAACGTTAGTTTGTTTTTCTCTTTCAAAATCGAATCTCTCTACTTCTTCTTCAATGTCGATGGTGGTGCTATGTTTTGTTTCTGTTTCACGTTTTTCTTTTTTTTTTAATCAACCAATTAGTATGTTTTATTAATTACCAATAAGGGTATATATATTTTACAACATACCTATTCACTAAAGGTTATGTCTTCTAAGAGACATTCTTAAACCTAAAGACACAAACTTACAAATACAATCATTCGATTGTACATATTCATACACACCTATTCGATTACATGAATCTTATAGTTTATACGAAACCCCAAAGTTGTTTAATGATATACGATGAATACTTGATCATATTCCAACACTCCTCCTTGATTATGGCTTCATCGTGACTCATAGTTCCTCTCTTAAAGCTTCAAATCGTGATGTGCTTAGAGATTTGGTTAGAATGCCTGCGACTTGAAATTTTCCTGGACAATACTCAAGTTTGATTCTCCCTTCTTGCTCAGCTTCTCTTACAAAGTGATATTTGATGTCGATATGCTTTGTTCGACGATGTTGAACTGGATTCTTTCCTATAGCAATCGCAGATTGATTATCACATAGAATACGAGTACCTTTTTCAGTCTTGAATCCGAGTTCATTCACTAAGTGTTGCAGCCATATTGTTTGATTTGTTGCAGAGAAAATCGCAATGTACTCGGCCTCAGCAGTTGATTGAGCCACCATCTTCTGTTTGCTTGAATTCCAACAGCAAGCACCTGATCCTATTGTAAGAACATAGCCGCTTGTGCTTTTCTTCAACCGAACCTCCCCAATCACTATCGGAGAACCCTACCAATTCTGGTTCTTCTACTTGTTTGAATTTAATGTCGTAGTTCAAAGTACCTTTAACGTACCTTAGCACTCGTTTGCTTCTTGGTAATGTTGCATCATTGGAGCAGACATGTAACGAGACAAATATGAAGTTGCATACATAATGTCTGGTCGTGAAGCACAAAGATATAGCAAACCTCCGATCATGCTTCTATACTTTGTAACATCTTCAAGTTTCTCCTTTAAAACTTCTTTTATTTTGCCATTCGGTGTTAAAGGTTTTGATAACATCTTGCAGTCTTGCATTCCAAATTTCTTTATAAGCTTCTTGGCATAATTTTCTTGTGATAAGAATAAGCCACTTTCGGTTTGAATTACATCCATGCCAACAAAGAAACTTAGTTCTCCTAAATCTGTCATCTCAAACTCATTCTTCATCTTTTCTTTCAAGTCTTCGATTTCTTCCAAGTTGCTTCTTGTGATTATAATGTCATCGACATACAAGCTAACCACCAAGATTTTGTTTGTACCTCTCTTTACATAGAGTGCTGCGTCGTTGATGTTTCTTTTGAATCCATGTTCGATGAAGTATCCATCAATTCGACCATACCATGCTCTAGGCGCCTATTTTAAGCCGTAGAGTGCTTTGTGGAGTTTAAGGACTTTATCTTTGCTTCCTTTTTCTATAAATCAGGGAAGTTGTTCTATGTAGACCTCCTCCTCTAACTCGCCATTTAGGAATGCAGAATTTACATCCATTTGGTAAAGTTTCCATCTGTTTTGAACAGCAATAGCCATAAATCTTATCATATCATACCTTGAAACTGGTGCAAATGTCTCAAGATAGTCCACTCCATATTCTTGTGTGAATCCTCTGGCCACCAATCTTGCTTTGTGTTTAATGGCGTCTCCACTTGCATTAGTCTTTAAACGAAAGATCTATTTGACACTTATCACATTTTTGTCACTCAGTCTTTCAATAACACTCCATGTTTTGTTCTTCTCTATCATACGCAGTTCCTCCTCCATGGCTTTTAAACATTCTTCATCTTGTAATGCTTCTTCTAAGGCTTATGGTTCTTCAGCCATCATCATGCATACCTCATGGATAAGCGCCTCCTCTTCAACTTCAGTTGTTATTCCCATTAAATCGTTGATTGATCGAAATCGTCTAGGACCAACTGATTCTTCTACTCCTTGAATATGACCATGATTCGTATTTGAGATTTGAAGTTGATTAAAAGCATTACTTTCTTGGTCTATTTGATCATTTAGATCATCTCCTCTTCCTTGTTCTCGTGTGTTTATTTTGACATGCGATATGATAGATTTTTCTTCGGTTTTTCTATCATTTCTCCATGTCTTCTTCTCACAAAAGGTAACGTCTCTTCAAACTTCGACTTTTTCTTCATTTACAAAGTACACACGATATCCTTTTGACTCGTTGCTGTAACCTACAAACATCCCTTGTTTGGCCTTTGTGTCGAGTTTTTTCTCTTTTCATCTGGTATGTGTATGTAGCAAACACATCCGAAAAATTTCAAGTGTTCAACACTTGGTTTCTTTCAACTCCATATCTCCAATGGTGTAACTCCTTTCTCCAATAATTTTGATGGCAATCAGTTTTTAAAATATTTTGATGTTGTTATTGGTTCAGCCCAAAACTTATTTGGTAAGTTTTTCTCCTTAAGCATCGATCTTGCCATCTCTACAAGTGTCCTGTTTTTTCTTTCAGCAATACCATTTTGTTTTGGAGAATAAGGAGTTGTTTCCTCATGATGTATGCCACTCTCTTGACATAACTTCTTGAATTTGTTTGAAAAATATTCTCCTCCTCCATCGGTTCTTAGTCTTTTTATCTTCTTCTCCGATTGATTCTCCACAAATGGTTTGAAGATCTTGAACTTTGACAGCACTTCACTTTTGTTTCTCATGAAGTATACCCATGTCATCTTAGAGTAATCATCAATGAATGTAAGGAAATACTTACTTGAGTTCAGCGATTCATTTTGCATTGGACCACACACATCCAAATGAACAAGTTCTAGTGTTTGACTTGTTTTGCTTTGCGATTCCTTTGGAAAGCTTTTTCTTGATTTCTTTCCCATCTCACATGATTCACATACATCTCTTGCTACTGCAAACTATGGAAAATCTTCTATTGTCTTCAACTTCTGCATTTGCTTCATCTTGGCATAGTTTACATGACCCAATCGCTTATGTCATATACTCGTTGTCTCTTGTTTTTCTTTGCATGCTACATACATTTCTTCACTTGATCTTTTCCACTCAATTGGAAAGCTTTTATCCTTCATCTTAATGTCCATGATCTTCCTCCTTTTTGGGTCTTGGATGATGCAGTTTTCATTCTCAAAAATCAGTCGATATCCATTGGATATCATTTGAGAGACACTTAGTAAATTCCTTGCTAATTCTGGTACATATATGACGTTTTTTATTATGTGATCTCCTCCTTTGTTTGTTGACACTTCTATGTCTCCTTTTCCTTCAGATATGACTTTACCACCATTCCCAATTTAAATGGTTATCTTCTTACTTCGATCCAGATTGATGAACTGTCTTGAATCTCTTGACATGTGATTGGTACAGCCGTTGTCCACTAGCCAAGATTCATCGCCTAAATTTGAAGTCTCTTTATCTTCAACGGCACTAAAAAGCATGTGACACTCATCTTCACTTTCACCATCGGATTCTTCTAGACTTAGGTGTGCTCTTTCATTCTTTCTAAGTCGATATTCTTTTGCTATATGTCTTGGTTTGTTACAGACATAGCATTTCCTCTCGTAGGTTTCACTTCTCTGCAAACCATTCTATTTCTTTTTTTCTTATACAATCGACCTCATTGTGATTGTTCATCTTGCACACGCCACACCACTTGTTGGTCTTCTCATGGCGGTTTTTCTTTCGCTTGTTATCTCCTCTTAAGCCAAGCTTTTCTCCATAGAAAGCACCCTCATTGATGCAATCTTCTCGTAGGTTTAGACGCCTCTCATGCGCTTTCAGGGTTCCTATCAATTCTGTTACTGAAAGAACTGATATATCTTTTGTTTGTTCGAGTACCCCAACGATACTATCGAATCTCTGTGGTATGGAGATAAGTACCTTTTGAACCACTTGGTAATCAGTCTTTTCTTCTACATGTACTCGAAGTTGATTACTCAGGTTGATAAGTTTTGATGAAAACTCGTTCATTGTCTCTTCTTCTTCCATCTTCAGATTTTCATATTCTCTTCTCAGGGTTTGAAGATTAATCATTCTAACTTTTTGGCTTCCTTGAAACTCCATCTCAAGAGCATTCCATGCTTCTGAAGATGATGCAGAATCGATTCTAGGAAAAATTGATTCCGATACTGCACTTTGAAAAATCTGAAGCGCCATCATATCCTGAAGCAATCGGTCTTCTCTTTCTCTTGTTGCTTGAGGCGTGGCTTGAGTGGTTGGAGTCTCTGTGATTCCATTCTCAATCACATCCCAGAGTTTTCTGGTTTTCAGAATTGTTGTCAATTTGATTTTCCATAAACTGTAGGAATCTCCATTGAAGATAGGAATGATTTGATGCATTGTTGTCTCCATGTGCTCTGATACCATATTGAACTTTGATCTCTCTTTTGATTAGGATCGGACAACAATAAATGTTAGTTTGTTTTTCTCTCTCAAAATTGAATCTCTCTATTTCTTCTTCAAAGTCGATGGTGGTGCTCTGTTTTTTCTGTTTCATGTTTTTCTTTTTTTTTAATCGACCAATCAGTATGTTTTATTAATTACCAATAAGGGTATATATATTTTACAACATACATATTCACTAAAGGTTATGTCTTCTAAGAGACATCTTTAAACCTAAAGACACAAACTTACAAACAAACACAACCATTCGATTGTACCTATTCATACACACCTATTCGATTACATGAATCTTATAGTTTATACGAAACTCTAAAGTTGTTTAATGATATACGATGAAGACTTGATCATATTCCAACAACTTAGATGCTTTTCGTATTACCGACTGGCCATCCTAGATGTTTTTTATTAGATCATTACCTAGCAAAATGCCTTTGAAGGTGTATGAACATGATGCAGGTTTTTTACGGATGAGGAAATCATCTTTAGTTCTGGGCATTCGGTTCTTCGGTTTGATTCTTTTTTTCGATCATTTCGGTTCTAAAAATGTGGTAACTAATAGGTACATATTAAAATTTGGCTCGGTTTCAGTTCGATTCCGGTTCCAAAAAATGGAACTCATTAATCTCAAAATAAAATTGGTCCGGCTCCATATGGTTACTTTTTCATAAAACTAACCAAAAGTAACCAAATACTAAAAATAAATTATTAGTTGTAACCTAAGTACTAGCTAGTTTAGGTTCCTATTTAGTAACTTTTGGTTCACGTAACCGAACTAAACCGAATCGAGAACCAAAATTATCTAAAAATTAAAACCGAACGAGTTTTTTATAAACCAAAACTGAACCGAACCAAAAACCAAAGTTAGCTAAAGTTGAAACTGAACGGTTCTTTTCTTAGAACCAAAACCAAACCAAACCAAACCAAAATTTTAGGATCTTTTCGATTTAGTTTTTTGGTTCCAATTATTATGCCTAAGCGTATCCTTAAAATACTTGGCCAGCAACAACTCTGATGATAAATATTCCCTTCAAAATGAGATTTAGCCTCCTTTACTACTATATCCAAACCACATGCTAAGTAAAGAAGAAGAGAAGAGATAATTATATAAACTTCGATTTGTTCCAAATTCTAAATGATTAGACACCAAATGTTGTTCTAGATGAAATAAATAGTCCAGAAGCAAACAATAATATTGAAATGGAAGATGTCCAAACTTAAAAGAACAAAGTCTCGGAGACGGATGAATTAGTGGGCAAGTCTTCAAACAAACCGTTTGGGTAAGGCCCATGACCAGGCCCAAAAGCCTTAACATGATCCTTAAGAGAACGTTTGTGTTTAAAATCAGAACCGCAAACGCAAACCCAACGTTTCCCACAATTCTTCTCATGGGTTCGCCAATCTCCTTTGACAGCCAAAAGCTTACCGCAAATACGACAAGCATAAGGTTTGTGACCATGTTTGCGTTTGTAATGCGTTTGGAGCGTTCTAAAGTCTTTAAGTGGCTTGGACCGAGGATGATCAATGTGGTTCCTGCAACCTTCGACGCAGCAATAACAAGGAATCCCTAACATGGCTCGTGGTTGTGTGCCTTTTAGTGACTCTGGTCCTTTCCTGTATTGTGAACCGTGGCCCCACATGTGCATCTACATTCATATTACCAAGGATTCAACAAGGTTTAAATTTAAAAAAAAAAAAAAAAAACGAAACAAAAATACACAAACAAACATTATTTTGTGAAAATCATACATAAAATCGTCCACAACTTAAATCTATTTATTCAAAAAGTTGAATTTATGTTATATGCATGAAGAGGCAATAATGTGCATGAGATAAAATTATATTGACTCGTACCTGAAGATTGTTGTAGCGATTGAATGTTTTGAAGCAAACATGACAAGAGAAATGAGTGAAGCCTATAAGAATTTGCTCCGGTGCCGGAATCCAATATGCCTTACCCGAAACTTCATTGTCGAGATCTTTTCCGACATCAACATAAGTAACGATCTCTTTTCCATTTTTCTTAGGTTGTTTATTAGCACCATCGCTTGTCGATGATTTACCAAAACCAGGAAGACCAATGTGTAAGTTCACGTCGATCTCTTGGTTCTTCTCTTGCTCGCCTTCGTCAGCATTCAAAGGATTAGGGTTTAGGTCAAGTTTAGGGTTTAGATTAATCCGATCAATAAGTGGTAAAGACTCAACGAAGGTATTGTGGTTAGGGAAGAGATTAAGGGATTGAGAATGGTGTCGAGGTTTTTCAGAAGAAGAGCTTGAGGATATTGAGTATTGTGGTGACTCCATTGAATGTGGTGAATAGTGGCTGAAGAGTGATGAAAAAATCTGTGAATTTTTGTTTAGAGAATTCATTTCTTTTAGAAAAACAAAATTCGACTATATAGAATGGTAGTAATAATATCAAAGTTAGCTTTATATAATGATTGCTCTCTATAAAAGTAATTAATGTTTGCAATAACTTTTGTAATACAAAGATCCCACTTACAGCAAGAGTAAAAATAGATAACCATCGAATATGATATAAATAGCGTATATTGTGTGTGTTTTATAATATAAGATATTCTAACACACTTTTTAAATAAGTTTTTTCATTAAATAATTTTAAATAATTTGACCAAGTATAAAAAATATCAAAATGGACATATATAATATATTTATGTACTTCAATTATATATTAGACCATGCAGAATACTTTTTAAAATAATAATACAAATTTTACGTACCAATCACTATTTCCTTTTACTTGCGAGGATAAAAACAGATAAATATCGAACTTCAATTTGTATATAATATATCATAGGGATAAACATAGATAAAAGTCGAATTTTACTTAACATATAGATTGTATGATTTTTATTATTATTATTATTATTATCTTTAACAGAAAATAAATCATATAAGTGGTAGATTAATAAACTATGAATGAATGCGACAGTAGAATATAAAACCTCTGAAAAATAAGATATCCTCGGAAAATCGTATAATTACTATAGTATATGTTTTACAAAAGGAAGTGTGAACAAAACGAATAATGAATAAAATTATAGAAAACAAAAATTGTAAGTTACGTACCAAATAGAGAAGTGAAGTAAATGAGAATATTGGGAAATGTGAAGAGCAGACACTTGAGAATGCATGTGGTTGAGTGAAAACAACCTTTGTTAATAAGTAATTTAATCTTCTCTGTCTCATCGCTTTGCCTATTAATAGATTTAGAAAACGATGAACCTTAAATTTTGTGGACCAACCTCTTCAACTTTTGGTAATTTTTACATTGCAGTCTTTTGACTATCTTTAGAATTTACGTAAACCTTTTACTTATTCCACTATATTACTTACTGTTTTTCAATTTCATTTTCCGATTTTAGGTAATGGAATAAATGCTAATTTTGAATATACTTTGTTATTCTTGAAGATCCAATAATATTGTTGTTTATTTCATCTCTAACGGTCAACACTTGTAAACACTATATTTGACAAGCTAATAAGAGAGAAAAAAATTATAATTGAAAAGTGATCGACAATTTAGTATTTTTATATTTACTAGGGATTATATTGGGTTACGCCCGATTTTCGTTATATAGATTATGATTTATTTAATTCTTTTTATTGATTTTGATTGTTTTGTTTTACGAATTTGAAATGTTAAAAGTATGAAAAGGTATAATTTAAGTACTAAATTTATGAAAAGAAAGACTAAAACAGATTTAGATTCAACTCTTAATCAAAAATTAATATTAAATCTACTATCATTAACTTTCGCAGGCTGTATATAAAAATAATAAGAATGAAATACTAAGGATTGTGGTAAACATATGGGCACTTTCGATTAAAATTCTTGAAACCTAGCAACTCATCTGCTAGAGGCAACCCCTTAGTGACACAAGCTACCAATGTCATTTTCACTATCTTTACCTTATTTTTTCTTCGATGACTAATTAAATGTTATTATCATTTATATTCAAACACGAGTGTGTATCATGCATGGTAATCTTAATTATCAAGACAGCAGATGTAAGGCAAGCAATTATGCCTAAGAGTTGTTATACTCGTGTCTATTTACCTAACAAAATTGTCGTCTTTTGACTTAATAAACAAAGTCAAGTGCTTGAATGATACCTACAACACAAAAGAATCGAATACAACGCAAAGACAACTACGTTAATAAGTAGGAGATATGAAACAATTGAAAAATACATGATTGGATAATAACCTACGAATTTGGTTCTTTTAGTGATTTGCGTTTCATGACACCGAATCTAGCTTCTCTAGATGCCTAGAATGAACTCTAACAGTCCACGGCACATTTCTCTAATTTTTTTATTACATTTGTCCCCTCATTTTGCCGTTGCCATTTGCGTTTCATGACACCGAATTCATAGTGGAAGATGAAATAAAACACCTCTCTGAAATAAACAAAATTCAAAATAAGTGATGGTTCTCAGTGCTTATAAGCAACATTAAAGAAAATTCAAAATGTTTGAAACCGCTAAGAGTTACGCAAAGTAGGTGAGAAGATGATTAGTTCAATTGAGTTAATCATTATTAAGTCTCTTTAAGTTACTGAAAATTAGTGGAGATGAGTTATAACTCTATTTCTTACGTTTTCATATTTTTTATTTCTTAAAATTAAATTAAAGATGTTGACGTGGCATTTTCTTAGGAGTTTAAAAAAATGCTTAGGTAGATAGCATACGAAGCCACAAATTCATATGTAATTTTTTAGACGTTTATAAATTGATATTGGAAGGTTATTAATTAACTTAGTGCGGAGACATGTCTTTGGTTAAATAGATGAATCTATTTCTGCCGCTTGTTTTATTAAAATTTAACTTTATAAAGTATTATCTAAAACTTTTGAAAATTTTATATTATAAATTAAATATTATCCATTTAATTGTTGACAATAAAGTTTAGTCATTTAGTCATATATTCATACTAGTCAATGAATTACAATCATTCCAAAACTATCACAAGAATGTCTAAATAAAACCACATTTTCTGATAAACTATGACTAATACTCTAATATTATGAACATTCTGATTACCTTTTTCTCTATTCAAATAAATAACTTCAATGTATAATGAATTTTTTTTTCCTAAATCAAGATAGGAACTACGAATCGAATGATTTAAAGCAAGTTCAATTGATATTAAAGACGGCCCACGTGGCTAGTATCATATAGCCCAATTTTAGCTAATTACTCATTCTCATAGTTGAATTTTACATTTTCTTGACAATTTTAATATATGAACTTTATCAAATAATGCTAGTTTTGTGAAAACTGAGTTGATTTTTTTAAAATATGAGATAGGCTATAATTAGGTGATTTGTATTGCCCATTGACATAAACTAATCTTGTTTGTACATACGTGACTTTTACTACTGTTTGTTTTTGAGAAAAAGGTATACCTAGTTTCCTTATATGTTCATTATTAGGTCACTAGGAAATTGTAATACTTTCCATATTTATCAATTTTGCCCAATTATATTTTACATAGTATTAGCAAAACCAAGTCTTACAAAACATATAGGAGCATATCACTAGATTACTATATTAACATATATAGTTAATGAAGATTATTGTTATATAAAGTTAAAACTTGTAGATACTTTGATTTAATTATCCATATAAAATTAAATATCATTAGATTGTTGCATTATCAATATCTATAAATTTAAAATAATTTTAAGGAAGGCTCTTTTGTAACAAAGAAGAGGAAGAACCAACAAAATATAAATTTTCTTATAACTTTGTTGTGAGATAGATTTCACCAAGTGTAATGTTATTTTGATGAAAGATATTTCTTCATCCTCTAATCTAGTATGTGCTGCTTGTGATAAAGACGGTGTACTTTTCTTAGCAGCGAGGATTATGGCTCATACCAAATTACCAACACAAGATTCAGTTTGAGAACAAGTTTATAAGAAAAATGTATTTTATTGAATTAAATTTAGAGCTTACAACAAAACACTTGTTGGGCAAAATAGACACGAGACTCTTATCCAAATCGAACCAATATAAATTTGAGTTTAGTTTGGTAACTAATTTATCGACCAACATGTAACTCAAATAAGCTGGACTGTTGTTATGATATCCGGACAGAATCAAGTTCTTCAACTAGAAAAACTGCAATAAAATCTACTCTTATATCCTATGAACATAACTTAAAAGAACTCATTAGATTAGCTTAACGAAATTAAACCTATCAACAAGATTATCATATAAAAATAACATCATTCGCAAACATGCTGACTAAGCATTCACAAAATCTGCTTTCTAACATGTTCAAAATAATATGCATCCTATCATTCACAAATTGCAGAATTAGTATTTATAAAAAAATCTTATATCCTAAACATCCACAAAAGCAGCAGTTTAACATCATTACCTTCTAACATTAGTACACCTGACGTCACCAACACTTGAATTAACTTCTTGTGATGGCCACAAAAACATAAAAAAAATACCATTTACATTCAAAACCAAACGACTGAAAAAACAAAATAAAAATATCATATTACCTCATTCACATTAGTTAACTAGAGAATGACAATTGTGAAACTTCTTCTGCAACTTTCACAGTTCTCTTGGACTCCTTATTTTGGTGCATAATCTGAAATTTAAGTCATCACATTCTTGTTGCTTCTTTTGTTATGCGTTAAAACCCCATAATATATGTATGTCTATCGAGATAAAAGGAAATTAGTATAAGATCAATAATTTGTTAATAGCATTGATAGAAGTTTCATTGTTTTCAGCCCACTTCGCTGTGGTAAGACATTATAAGATCAATGCTTTGTCTTGTCAATTTTAGCCGATGCTTTGACTTCTAGTGATACAAAGGCATCTTCAATGATGATACTCTAAAAAATTTCTAAAAAATTATTTATTAAAAAATATAATATTAATTTATTGTTTAATATTTATGCTTTTAATAATGATACTCGAAAGAGGTCATAAATATAATAATAATAATAAACTAATTTTAAAATTTTAAAATAGTTTGCCGAAATTTTTAATACATGAATTCCACATGTGATATCCCGCTTTCTTTTTCTAGTTCGAATTCTGATAAAGTATATTGAATGCATTTGTCTTGTTCGTCTTTAACGATCATATTATGCAATATAATATATGCCCTCATTATATTGCTTATTTTTGCCTTAGCCAAGCAAAGAATGGGTTTCAAACAATAACAAACCGAGCTTGCAACACTCCAAAAGCATGCTCAACATCTATTATGACAGCTTCTTAATAATTGGCAAATAATGATGATTTCTCATCTTGTGGGCGAGAAATTGATTGGATGAATGTTGCCCACTTTGGATATATACCATCTGTGAGATAGTAAGTCGTATGGCATTGACGCAAAATGACAATATAGTTGTCCGAAGGAGCTCGACCTTCTAATATATCATCAAAAACTGGTGAGTGGTCAAGAACATTAATATTGTTACATGTACCTGGATGTCCAAAAAAGTGTGCTAAATCTACAGATCTTGTGAAGCCACAAACTCTAAACCAATTGTGAATTTTTCATGTCCACATGAATATTGTCCTTTCCAAGTTGTTGGACAATTCTTCCACTCCCAGTGCATACAATCAATGCTTCATATTGTCGCGGGAAATCCCTAAAACTCTCCAATATCTAGTAATCATTGGAGATCCTTTGGTGTTGGTATTCTCAAGTACTCATTTTTGAAAAAATGTATAACTCTGACCAAAAACATTTCTAAGAAAACTATGGTAGTGCTTGCACTCATCTGGAAGTATTCATTAATTGCATCAGGTGCAATACCATATGCCAAAAGATGAATGACGGCTGTACATTTTTGTAGGACATGGAAACCGGGACTTTTGGTGGCATTTGGACTTTGTTGAAAGAATGGTACTCTATTGGATAGTCTTTGAACAATACGCATGAACAGTCGCTTGCTCATTCTAAGTTGTCGCTGAAACTTGTCATCGGGGTAATTTGGCTTCTCACAAAAGTAATCTTCGCATAACTGAATATATCCTGCCTCTTTAACTATTTCTATATGAATTCGTGTTTTCTTCGCTTGTTTGGCCGCTTGGCGTTCATTGTAATCATTTATACAATCTTCAAAACCTTAGTCAAAAATTATATCAAAATTGTCATATCGATAATTTCATCAAATATAAAATTGTGAGGATCAAATGACATATTTTTGCTTTTTTGGTAAAATTGAATACTTTGAAAGAAAAATATAAGTAGAAGGAAAATATAAAGAGATGTGGTCGGATGAAAAAAAGAAAAATATAAGCAAAATAATTTTATATATTGTTGGAGACATACTTGGTTACATATATATACTACATTGAGACAATGTTTGTTACAATCAGATTACATAAAAAACACATTTATCACAATACACTATAATACATAGTTTAATACAACAACTTAGACAATAATAAGAAAAATACAAACTATACAGCACCACATCTCTTCAAACAACTTGAAGCTTGCCGACACATACTTCCAACTTTAATGCACACATAAATACAATGCTCCAACCAACACTTATGGTTGTCCTTCCCCCTTCTAGTTTTAAACTCTCACTTCATCTCGGTACATATATGGGATCTCCAATAGCTGGAGATAAGAGATTTATATGAGAAAACATAAGTAAACGAGCCTCTGCTTGAGCATCTAAAGATAAAGGTACATGAACAGCTATTTGATCCCCATTTAATTTCTTTTGCGACTTCTCTCTCTTTTCCTCTC
>JAKUCM010005092.1:0-26461 GCA_023374145.1 Lepidium sativum
CTTCAAAATAGAAATTATATACATCAAACAAATTATATGAAAAATATCTAAATTTTTTTTTACATGGATAAATCGACTCATTTGGATACTCAAAATGGTATATAGATCACTTAATATTGAAAATATTCATTTTGATTGTGTGAAGATAATGGTATAAGTATTAGGTCTCGAAGTAGTTTATATGAGCAATACAGATGAACTCATGTATTTTAGAAAATTACACTCGACCAGGATATAGCATTTGCTACAAATATGCTTGCAACTTGAGATTATTTTATAACAGAAACTCTAGTGTCGATTTAGTTGGTTTTGCAAATGCATGTTGTTTATGAGATACACAGAAAGCTCGATCCCCAAAAACAGACCGTTAGTTGCTACCTTCCTCAAACAATGTTGAAACAATTGTACTTCCACAAAACATGTGACTCTGATCCATGACTTAAACACATACAAGTTGCAATCAGAATAGTAATATATAAAAAGCTAATAAAATTGTTTGAAGACAACATTGCATGTGTCGCTCAACTCAAAGAGGGTTATATCAACATCGACTCGAACAATACATATTCCCCAAAAATTTCTTCTAACACACAAAAATTTGAGAAGAATCAAAAAGTGCATATTCCGTATATTCGCTCAACAGATAGTGCAATCGATCTATTTACGATAGTGTTTCTCACTTACAATATCAAATACATCAATTATGAAATTTATGAAAGGACAATATACATAATTAATAATAGATAACTAAAGCAGAATATTATAAATATAATAATGATCAATTAAACACTTGGTGTTTAAGTTTCTATTATAATATTTTTATCATTTCTATACTTGGTGAGTTTCACCACCTTGTTCTTATCGAGATATGTGTACTATTAAATAGTTGATCGTTGTGTAATTATCAGATACAAAGTGAAATGAAGAGAAAATTCAATATCACATTTGTATTATTTTCTCCCATCTCCCTTCTTTTAGATAAAAGTAATATTCAGCATAAACATTTTTTAATAGATAAAATCAAATTTTGGTTTGGGCTTAATTAATTACTAAATTTTGTTGACTATCGAATTTGATTTTATGTTCTCATTGATTAGATCAAATTAGTTCCGACGTTAAATGTCTTTTTAAGTTTGTTAGTCCTCTTTAATATCGTGAAGTATTAACATCATTTTAAAGCTAATAAGTTAATCTCAAAATTAAATTGATTCAAACTAATATAGACTTCTATGTTACTTTCAGATATTGCATTTGACTATTATTATATGGGTGGTTTGCTAGATTATAGCGGAATTAAGTGGTAATTATTGAAATAGAGCAAATGTTTGTAAATTATTAGAATAGTTTTTTTTAATTTAATATATACTATTTTGCTCTTTTCTAATGAGGAAAAAAAGTAATTACGAAAATGCCATTAATGAAATCTGCCACGTAAGCGATCAACTCTACCACGCGGACAAAGTGCAGTATGGTAGAGTTAGAGTTCCAGCGTAGTAGAGTTAAAGTATACTTAGTAAAGTTGACATTAATGAAATTCCGTGTGTAGTAGAGTTAGATTTCCAGCGTGATAGAGGTGAAGTGTGATTGGTAGAGTTAGATTTCCAGCATAATAGAGTTGTTGTTTGTGCTCTAATCAACTCTACCACACGGACAGAGTGCAGTATGGTAGAGTTAGAGTTCCAGTGCAGTAAAGTTAAAGTATGCTTAGTAGAGTTGACATTAATGAAATTTCGTGTGCAGTAGAGTTAGATTTCCAGCGTGATAGTGGTGAAGTGTGCTTGGTAGAGTTTGATTTCCAGCATAATAGATTTGTTTTTTGTGCTATAATCAACTCTACCACATGAACAGAGTATAGTATGGTAGAGTTAGTTTTGGAAACCTAGCCTACTTGCGTAGTAGAGCTTAAATTACGTATTTACCCCTCAGTTATTACCTCATCTGCCACGCATCCAACTGATTCCTCCATAAGTAACGCCATTGTAGCTTTCTTGAAGCTCCTTTACTTCTTCGCTGCTCCTTTGCTTTTTCTGTTTATGTTTGGATCTATGGATCAAATCATTTTGGTTTGTGGGATATGGAGTTTTAATGAAAATCGATGGATATTTTCGGTGGACCAGTCGTACGGGTGTCGGATCATAGGCATTGTCGAAGATTTAAGGCTCGATGAATTTCTGGAGATGGTTTATGCCGATTTTGGTTGGGCTGCACATTGTCATGAACTAAAACTAAGCTACATGCCAAATGTTGTCATTCAGTCACTACCAGAAGATACTCCCCCTATAATTGTAAGTAACGATAGACAATTGCAAGTGTTTGTATCACAATTTCGTAAAGAAGCAATGCGTCTATGTGTCGAAATTACCACTAAATCTCGTGTTTCATTGAGTTACCCTGAAAAAGGTCAGTGTAGTTGGAGAAACGTTGACGAGAAATTCCAATGTAAGTCAGAGAATGATGCCTCGTATGTTCGGTGTAGTAGAGTTGATCTTGTGTTTGGTAGAGGTGGACCAAACATTGAGCGTATACCAGAAAATGTGAAACATGAAAGGGAACATGATGAGGACGAGGATATGGAATTCTGATTCGACTGTTGCGATGATATGGATGGCGCAAACTCGGATGATGAAGATTATATCAGTGTTCGTAGAAAATTAAAGGAAGAAAAGAAGAAAAACTTGTCGGAGAAAGCAACGGGGTTGTATTTGAATGCTGAGTATTTGGACATAGAGATGTCAGTACTCGCGTTGGTTGTTGGGCAACGATACTCATAAAAAAAACTCATGACCAGGCACAAATACTTTCTGTCTTACAGAGGTTTGACTTCGATGTTGTTGTTTCATCGAAGACAGTGTTGGATGTGAAATGTTGGGTACCAAACTGTCAGTGGAGAGTGCGAGCTTCACCTATCGACGACGGTGGATGTTTCTTTGTCCGGAAGTATATGGGAGAACATAGTTGTTCTGTTACGGAGAGATCAGGTTGTGCACGACAAGCGTCAACAGAAGTCTTAGGAAGGTTATACTTGGAATTCGTAGGTGGAATTGGGCAATCTGTTCTTCCTCAACACGTTGCTGATTGAATGAGCAAGCGATTCGGTCTAAAGGTACATACGTAATTTTATGCCATGGTAGAGTTAATCTTCGTAGTAGAGTTAGATTGCAGTGCTGACGTTTAAATAGAGTTGGTTTGACAGTGTGGTAGAGTTAGATAACAGTGTGGTAGAGGTGGATTACGTGTAGCAGAGTTAGTCTGTCGTTTGGTATAGTTAGATTGTAAAGTGTGCTAGAGTTAGATTGCAGTTTTGGCGTTTGGTAGAGTTGGCTTGCAGTGCAGTAGAGTTAGATTGCAGTACTGACGTTTTAGTAGAGTTGGTCTGACAGAGTGGTAGAGTTAAATAGCAGTATGGTAGAGTTGGATTATGTGTAGTAGAGTTAGATTGTAGTGTGTGGTAGAGTTAGATTGTAGTGTAGTAGAGTTAGTGTGACATTTAAGTCTAACATTTATGCAGATGAAGTACTGGAAAGCACACCGTACTCTAAGCCAAACACGAGCCCTAGTTACCGGAAGTTCGGAAAGTAGTTATGAAGAACTTCCGTCGTACTTGTTTGCTATTAGAATAGCGAATCCCGGAACTCTAATAAAGCTCGAAGTTGACGGGCAAGACATGCTTAAGTTTCTTTTCATCGCCTTCGATGCAAGTATTAGGGGTTTTCCCTACATGAGGAAGGTTGTTGTTGTTGATGGTACATTTTTGCTAGGGAAGTATAAAGGTACTCTACTAACCGCTACCATGCAAGATATTGCCTAAAATATATTTGTATTTGTTCCATCTATTATTGCCTAAAATATATTTGTCTTTGAGCAATTCTTTCCTATTATATTTGTTCCATCTATTATTGCCTAAAATATTGCTGCAAACCGAGAATAAAACAAAATTTTCCAACGACATAATGTAGTTTTAATATTGCCTAAGTTGCATGTTTTAGTTTTTTTTTTCCAACGACATATGTAGATATTATAAAGTTAAAACACCGATCCTACCCCCATCCGCTTCAATCCATACCTGCCCGAGGTAGCCCATCTGCCTTCTGATTCAACGATCTCCGAATAACTGATAGGGTGCAACTACTGAAGAGTGATTTCAGTCGAGCATAGTCCTCCTGATACGTCTCGAACGCCGGCCAGTCCTGTGGATGTTGAAGAATGTGCCACACCGTCTCGCAGTCCGTAGAAACCTCAACCACCACCACCCTCCTCTGCACTAACGCCGCCAATGCCCGAATGACCACTTCCAATTCTGCATGCAACGGCGAAAGACACCGGTGTCCTCTCTCGGATCCCGTCAATACTTACTCCACTGAATCTGGAAAAGCTATCCAACCAAAACCCGAATAAGGGTCAGATTCTTTCTAGGAGGCATCCACATAACACCTGTATCTGGTGAACGCCTGATTAGCTGTGGTAGGGAAGATGAATACCGACTTACAATTGTCAGTTATAGACCTCGAAGCGTCTTTTTACGGACCCAAGACCATTCCTTGTGATCTAGGATCGCCTGCTGTAAAACTACTCTAGGATCTAAATCATTGTTCGAAAAGCAAAAGGCGTTACATGCTTTCCAAATCTGCCATATAATCCAAGGGAAAACTGCCCCCTCCACCTGCTGGGAGACTCTCGAGATCAATAAATCCATATTATGCCAGATAGAATCCCTCGGAAAACCTCCCGACGCTGAAGGGATTGGAGATAATGCCCATACTTGGCGGGCTGGGGGGCACTCAAAAAACACATGCATCATCGACTCTTGGTCTGCCGCACATCGTGGACATCTACGATCCCCTCCAAAACTACGTCTAGTCAGGTTCTGTAGTACTGCAATACTGCCTGTCAAAATCTGTCATATTAAATGCTTAATCTTTTTGGGACAATTTAACTTCCAGATTTTCTGGAAGAAAATGTCGAGGGAAAGACCAATCCGGGGTTGAAACTCCTCTTGAACCCCTCCAAATAGCGCATAGCCCTACTTAACCATATATCGACCAGTCCTAGTAAATACCACATCCACTTATCTACCCTTTGATCCTTTGGAATACGCATAGCTAGAATTAACTGGGCATCCCGGACCTCAAAGTACTGACAAAAAAAAATCTCCTTCCACTGACCCATGTTATGGTCGATAAACTGATCCACTGTTATGTCCAGAAAAACATGCAACTCCGACCTTACCGCTGGTCGTGGATGAATATCCGGAATCCAGGGGTCCTTCCACACTCTAGTCGTACTACCATCACCAATTTTCCTAATAAAACCTTTAATGATTAAAGTTTTGCTAGCCAGAATGCTACGCCATCCATAAGAGGATCCAGCCTGTGGTTGGACGTCTAGTATGCTCTTCTCCTTGTAGTACTTCCCTTTCAACACTCTAGTCAAAAGTTCGCCAAAAGTGCCATATTAAATCCTTCTAACCTTCGAAAACCCAAACCACCTTCTGCTTTAGGTCGGCACAAATCCTCCCATTTTTGCCAGTGTATTCCACCTGATGTAGGTGAATTTGCCCACCAAAACCGTGCAATAACAGACTGCACTCTATGAAGGAGCCCTTTAGGAAGCTTGTAACAACTCATCACATAAGTTGGCAATGCGGTAAGAATTGACTTAATCAAAATCTCCTTACCCGCCCTTGATAAAAACTGTGTCGTCCAATTAGCTATACAGGCTTCCAATCTCTCTGCCACATGAGCAAAAATTTGAACCTTTGAACCGCTTAGACTCTCGGGTAATCCTAGATACATTCCTAGTCCTCCAGAATTCTGTATTCCTACAGTAGTCCGAATGGTGTCTATATTTTCCTGATCTACATTATGTTCAAATTGAATCGAGTACTTATCAAAATTAATCTTCTGACCCGATACCATCTCATATTCCTTGAGAATTTGTAGTATCATCTTGGCCTCCACTACTGTCGCTTTACAGAAGAATAATGTATCATCTGCAAATAATAAATGCGACACTGCTGGACTATCCCGTGCTATCCTTATTCCCGTTAGGAAACGTTGCTCTACCACTTTATTAATTTTAGGGATAAGGACTTCGGTACACAAAATGAACAAATATGGTGACAGAGGATCACCCTTTCTTAACCCCCTGTGAGGCATAATTCTTCCCCCTGGAGCCCCATTAATTAGGATAGAATATTCGACACTGGAAATACACCACATGATGCAACGAACCCATTTCTCACAAAAACCTAATATAATTAACAAAGATTGTATAAAATTCCATTCCACTCTGTCATACGCCTTACTCATGTCAGTCTTTATAGCCATAAAATTCTTCCTGACTCAATTATTTGTCCTAAGAGCATGTACCATCTCCTGGGCGATCAAGATATTGTCCGAAATTAGACGACCAGCAACAAACGCCGATTGCGTCTCTGACACTAGCTTGGGTAACACTCTTTTCAACCTTAAACACAAGATTTTAGATATAATCTTATAACTAATATTGCATAGACTTATTGGTCTGAACTCAGTTATTCTAGTTGGTCGGGGTGTCTTTGGAATAAGGCAAATGTTTGTTTTATTCAACGCTTTCTCAAAATAACCATTTTCCAAAAACCTATTAACCAATCCCACTAAATCTTATTTAACGAACTCTCAGGAAAACTGATAAAATTGGGGCGTCAATCCATCCGGTCACGACGTTTTATCTGGACTCATTAAAAAAAGAGCATTTTTAACTTCCAACTCATCGGCTGGACGTATCAGAATCTGATTGTCAAGTTCCGTTATTTTTGTGTCTAGTTCCCTAATCGGACCGAGCGGTCCATTACTAGTGGAAAATAGATTAGTGATTTAATTTGATGCTTCAGGTACTATGCCTGCATCTTTAAATACCCATGTGCCATCCCTAGTTACTAACTTTGAGATTCTATTCTGCACCCGTCGTTGTTTGACTTAAGCATGGAAGAATTTAGTGTTCTCTTTGCCCTCCTGTAGCCATTGGTTTCTACTTTTATGTTTCCAATACATTTCCTCCTCTAGATATGCCTCTTTTAGTTAGATAGTAGCTTCTTCCAATTTTTGTGGATCCGGTATTGGATCACTGACACAATCATCAACCAATTGTCTCAAATCTAAGATCTTCTGATGTCCAGACTGAACATTCATCTTTGTCCAATGTGAAATTTCCTTCCTGCATCGCCTTATCTTCTCCGAGAAAGAAGCGCTCTGATTTCCACGTATACCATCTTGAGCCCAACTGCGTTGAACAATATCTCTAAAACCGCATTTTTCGATCCATCTCCTATCAAAACAAAAATTTCGACGTTTATGCATACACTCTTCTATCTGAAATTTCCCAAAAATTGATCTATGTTCAGACCCTATCATCTCTAAATAAATTATTTCTGCTGATGTGAATAAGTCATGCCAATGATCATTCCCATAAGCCTTATCCAGACAACACCGGACTACGCCATTTCTACGAATTCCTTGCCAAGACCAAGTATTCCCTAATTTCGGGAATTCTGTCATACCAGAGTCTCTAAGCATTTGATTAAATTGGAAAAACGAATAAGGGCTTCTCAATACCCCTCCTTTTTTTTCATGGTTTCCGGCAATCTCATTAAAGTCACCACTGATAACCCATGGCCCTGTTCTCGAGGTACCCATTCGAGTTAATTCCCAAACATATGTCCGATTACCCTTTACCGGTTCTCCATATAAAAATTTATATGAGATCTAACATTAAATATATCAAGTGAAATGTCAATCATATTCTTATTCTTATAATTTACATTGATATTATAATTATCATTATACATTAAGGCCAAACCACCACTAAGCCCATTTGGTTCCACCGTTACCAAAGTATTAAAATTTAAATGCAATTGCAATTTTTCTAACAATACAGTTTTATTCTTTGTTTCTGAAAGAAATAAGAAATCAGGTCTACAAATTTTCCAAATGTCTCGAAGATAATTTATTGATAACTTATTGCCAATCCCTTGGCAATTCCAACACCCAAATTTAAAACTCATAAAATTAAATCATTACTGGAGCTCTTATCCTGCTCCTTATTCTTGCCTTCCTTAGGCTTGCCTAAATTCAGACCCTTGACGCGACCCACTAAACTCCAGAACTGCGGCATCCAGAATAGGAACGTGTCAACGTTCTGAACCTGTTTGGAATCTGGCCCCTCTCTATTCACTTGAGCTGCTGCAACCCCAATACTTCGTACTTGGGTTTGATTATTCTCATTCAAACACCACAATCTCCAGCTGGCCTTGGGCAACACCAGAATACAGCTAGTTAATAACACTGGCATAATAAATATTTGACTCAAGACCTCCCCCCAAATCGAGCCTGTATTAATAATGATACTTATACATTTTACCAAGTGCAAGATTTTCCATAATCTGCAACTATTTCCAAAGTGTTCATTCTCCTTCCCCAGAACCCCTTTGATCAAACCATTAAAGTCATTCATATACTGATCTAGCATATTTAACCATCTATGCATCCAAAATTACCAATTACGTACCAAAAACTCACTCCAAATCCACTGATACGTAGCAAATTTACCGTGTACCTTGCTTTCCTCCAAACTTTGTTGGCAGCCAACACTGATCCAACTCCAAAACAGAGCAATATAGACCCACTCCGTAAAATCAGAACCCCATCTCTTCACTGATTC
Organism: Lepidium sativum; assembly: GCA_023374145.1. Lineage (NCBI taxonomy): Eukaryota > Viridiplantae > Streptophyta > Magnoliopsida > Brassicales > Brassicaceae > Lepidium > Lepidium sativum. The sequence goes on from JAKUCM010005092.1 coordinate 8,698, forward strand.
TTCGATCTCGTCAACAACAAAGAAGAAAAAGTGAATAATTAGATGTAACCTTATATGGTAGACCAATACGACTGCCCATCTAAGAACAATATCAGACTGACACCAAACTAGTGAACAGCTATATGACCCTCGAGTGTTCATTTCTACCCATATACCCATTCCCCATAATAAGCCCTTCGGGATAGCTCTAGACCTGACCCTTCTGATGAACAGAGTGGAGCCATGGGAAAGGATACCCTCTAGTCTCGACCACGTAATATAAAGATATACCAACAGATATCGATTTGGACTTGTACGACTGTAGACAGAGACATTGCTCAATATCTCCGTAATACAGTTTTGACTTCGACTATTAATTGAGCACCACATATTTCGGGCATCACGAAACCCAAACCTATGAACTCTAGAAACCTGGATCTTGTTAAAATCATCTCCTCTAGAGTTAATGTTACTAGAAGCGATGACTTTAATCCCCAGATTTACCACTATCTACCACACAATTGGATTTACCGAAGGTAAAAACCCTAAATCAACGATCCAATACACAATCGGAGGCATAGATCCCCTTTTAAAACTGTTATACCCACTTACCTTATTGATGATTCTCCCTACCAGTCTGATATCGCTCTGTTTCCATCTTCCTCCCTCCGATTTCTCCTTAAACCGAAACCCTAATCGCTCAGGTCCTTTCCGCAACCAAAGACTTTTCACTCCTTTCCACCTCCTTCGACTGAATATATCTCCTAGACCACCACCGATTGCGTCTCAAAACGCCCGACTCCCTCCGTTGATACGGGATTGCCGCTTCAATCGCCTATTGCCGCTTCAATCGCCTATCGCCGCCTCAAAATATTTATTGATATATTAGTTAAACTAAAAATATAAGAGATTAACCGTATAAGAGATTAACCTTTTTTATTTTCTTATAAAATTTTATAAAGAAAGTAGTTAGAAGAATTTTATAAAACTAAACTTTATTATTCGTAAATTGAAGAAAGTTTTCGTATTAAATTTTCTTACACTATAATTAATTTTCGTATTGACCCTCTGACTGTTGAATATTTCCTTTCATTTAGTAATTTTTGTTTAGTTTTATAAAGTTTTAGAATGTTTCTTAAAAAACTTATAAAAACCTAAAATTACATTAGCTATAGCACATAAACAGATGATTCATGGATAAAAACAAGATCAAATCACAAAGGAAACCAATATGAGCAACTGCAAACGCGTTCAGCTATGACAATAAGAAAATCATAAACTTGTTTATAGAGAACAGAAAATGTCTCCCAGAAAATCTAGAAACAATGACAAACAAACATAATGCCACTAAGTGTAGGAGTTCAACATACTTTAGAAGGAAGTCTAGCTCGGGTTTATAACATCATCACTAGGAATTCTTTTCAACACCTGCAATTGTTTTGATTCAAAAGCTGAGAAACAAACAATGGAAAAATGAAACCAAGATCCAAATGCACATAATAGAAAAATGAAACCAAGATCCAAAGACAATTTTTCTTCAGCAAGAGAAGAGTGTGAATTTAGACTTTCAAGATTACAAAGGAAACAATGGGGACGAACAAAAGTGAAACTCACGCAGGAGAATCTTTATGAAGCTCAGTCAGTGACAATGTGATTGAAATAATGGAGACATGGCGTGTCAACTCAACACTGTATCATATTGATAATTAGCATGAAGACACCAGAAAACAAAAGCAAGTAACATAGTAATGTAAGACACTCACGGTACAAGACCCTCCTCAATAGGCTCTCAGACATCAGTAATGCTCATTGAACTTATTACGATATCTTAATGCAAAACCTGGGATTTTATTCTGCAGCATGAATTACAAAATTCTAGCCTCTTCTTTTAAATCAGAGAAGCAAACTAGAAGATATACTTCTTATCAAAAGAGTACTAACTTTTAGTATCTCAGAGATCGCCACCATCTTACTGATAGCTTACCTTCGAGAATGGGAATTCAAGAAAATATTGACTCTTCTTCAATACCAGCTTCACTTTCCCGTAATTAGCAGAAGAAGAATGAATGAAATCAATAATCTCCTTAGGTGTAGATACCCAATTAGACCTCTTGGACCAAAAGCTCTGTAGGAAGCCTAAAAGAAATCGGCCCAAATAAGAAACAAGTCCAGTAATCAGAAACATCTCAATGAACAAACTCATTTTCAGGAAGACATTAACCCAGATTTAGCACACATGCACAACGACATGTATGCTCCAAGGGTTAACACGTGTACGCCAAAAAAGACATCTAGATTCCATTGGAGAGCCCGAGCTCAGTCCAGAAAGCATATAAAGGAGGAACCAAGGAAGAATATAGGAGGCATGAAAAACTGAAAGGAGAAGAAGAGATAAACAAGTAAGAATAGAACTAACCAAGAACATTAAACAAAACCCAGAACAATTCAAAAAGCTCTTAAATTGAAATCATAGATCTCACAACGAGAACCCTCGACCCCGAAAACATACACATAATCGGATTGAAGAAAATAAGTAAAACGTTAATTCGTTGTGCTAAAACCAGTACAAACATTAGGTAGCTTAATCTTAGATAGAGAACGATAGTTTCAGTTTCAAGACCAACGGAAACAGTATCGCAACGAGTGTCGGGTTAAATTATACTCCTGCATCTGGCTTGAATCAAAACAAGTAGAAACCTAAAATCACATAATCATTGCACATAAACACATGATTCATGCACAAAAACAAAATCAAAATCACGAAAGAAACCTGTATAAGCACCTGCAAATGGGTTCTACAATGGCAATAAAAAAATTCATAAACATGCTTATAGATAGGAGACAACAAAGTTTCATAAAATTAATCTTAGATCCGAAAATTTCAGAGCTATTATATTTCGTAAACAAAACCAAAGATCAAAAACGAAAATAGAGATTCAGAAAAATTGTTATTCATATAACTTAACATTGTTTGTTTCTATTTCAAATCAAAAACACTGTTACGAAATTTAAATTACTGATAAATATATCGCTTTTTTTAAGGTAAATCAATTATATTTTCTTCATCTAATCAAAACATACTTATATTTATATTAAATTATTATTTTGTTTTACTTTTTTTTTGTGTGTCAATGACAGATTATATTGAGCCACAACACAACTGACTAGCCCAATATCCAAATTCCTACATAATATAGGCAGGAGGACTCGATCTGAAGTTATGCAAATGTGCTGCCTTAAGTGGACTTACCGTCTGCCACTAGACTAGATCTCATTTGCGTTTTACTTTCTTTAAAACACCAAAAAATCTATTGATTTATAAATATTCTAGAAATCAATATTAGTCGTAAAATAGAATGAGAAAATGTTAAATTTTGAATTACAATTTATTCTTATCAGAGAGAGAGAGAGAGATAGTTTATCACACTTTATAGTTATTGATGATTTAATTAATTTTGTTTACATATTTATATTTGTTTATGATAATTTATTTTTAATGATTATTGTATTTCTGTATAATAAAGTTAAAGCAAACTAATAGTATTATATAGATAAATATAATAATCAATAACAAACCTTATATAAGTGTTTTTATTATAAAAATATAGATACGTTAATTATGATTTTATTATATAAAAGATTCTTATATAAACTCGTTTACAATTTATGTAATAATATATTTCACTAAAAAATATGTTTAGCTTTTTTTATTATCTTATTTTATATATTTAAATTAAAATAAATTAATAAATTATGTAAATAAAAATCATAATAATAATCAGTTAAATTTTTTTAATTAAATTTTATCTAAAGATAAATCTTTTTTGTATTATTATAAAAGGTACGAATTTATTATATAGCGTTTTAATATTAAATGAAACCACATATTTGACCAAAAATATTATATATTAAGATTTAATGTTAGTAACACTTAATTTTGTGTTATTTTAGTTTAATCTCATTAACGATTTATTATTAAAATTAAAATAAATTAATAATATTATGTAGGTAAATATAATAATAATTTTATCAAAATAATTGTTTTTATGTATTAAAAGTATAAATAAAATTAATGTTACAAATTTATTATATACGTGAACTCGTCTAAAAGTAATGACGTAATATATATTTTTTAAGAAAATTATGTTCATCTTTGATTTTTATATATATTATTTAGTAGTTTTAATAGTTTATATATATATATATATATATATGTATATATATGATTTATAAGAAGTTGCGTTGTACAAGAATGGGCCATTCATATTCCGACCAAAAAAATAGAATGGGCCACTCACGTTGAACCAAAATTCTATTTAAGTGATATGAGTTTGGATAAAGTTTTATGTTTCAAGTTAAATTTAATGATTTGTTCATTTTGGTCATCAATACGATCAGATTTTAAATATATAACACAGTGCATTGTAGTATATGCGAGATCCAATCCACAAAAATCAAAGTCACACCAAAAATTATATAAACAAGCTTCAAACGAAAGTAAATGTATTATTTTGAATTCGTGCAGATCGATCAAAGTAATCAATCAAGTTAACAAAGAATGCGACTAACGGTGCAACTACAAAAACTATAGTTTGTAATTTCACAGTCAAGTCTGCGCCAGCAACCAAGTTTATAATAAGTTCTTAGTACCGTTCAACATAATTCTACTGAACTTGAAAATGATATAATCAATTAACACTTGAAAGTTTTGCTTTAACTAGCAAACTTATTGTCAAGTGATAGAAGGCGAGACTGGAATGTTGAAGTGTTCAAAGATTCGATTTTCTTATTGTGCAAAACAAAATTACATTTTTTTGATCCCTCCTACAAGGTAGCGGATCCAAATTTAATTTTTGCCGGTGTCATAATATAAGTTAAACAATAATTTTTATATATATTAAATTATATATTTTTTTGTTTCATAAATAATTAATGATAAAAACACAAATTAAATAGATTGATTAGTTATATATAAATATAGACCCAAATAGGAAATACTTTAATTAGAATCATAAAATATAAAATTGAAATCTTACTTGGAATAGAAAAACTTTTGGTTGTTTTCTAGGATGATGTTCTCGTATAAATTAATCATATTTGTCTATTTAAAGTTCTTCAAATATGTGGTTTTAAAATAACTTGCTAAAAAAGTCTTACCAATTAAGGGAAAATAGGAAGAAGTTTTGTAAAAAAAACTAGGCTAACTTTTTGTTGTTGTCGACAAGTAATAATTAGATCGGTAAGGTCCGGTCTATAACCTAATTTGTCAATTATAGCAGAGATATGGTATGAACTCAATATCTCATGTTAGTTAAATCAAAGACAAACTAATTAGATTATCTATTTTTGGGAAAAAAAATTAGAGTAATTTGATTTATTGTTTACAATGAAAAGGAGGAACAAAGATTTAAAGTACCTTCCAAAATACCGTACAAACGAATTGATTTATCGCCACTGGATATTTATATTATAGTTATTCTAAAACTTAAGCGAAATAAATATCAACATTATATATTTATTCCAATGTTCTTTCAGAAATTAATCATTCTTATACAATATCTGTAAAATTAACAATTGAATTTTGTTTATATGTTATAATGAGAGAAATTGCAAGATTATAGATAGTTTTGTAAAAAAATACATTAAATTTTTTCTATTTTAAAATTAATAGTTTCACATTAAACACATGTATTGAAATGAGCATTATTTGTAATTTTATATAACAGCTAGATATGGATCCGAGATATATGAGTTTTATGAAAATATTGTATATATATCTACACATATTATATTTTAGATAACTTTTAAAGATCCTTTTGATTATTAATTTTTGAAACCTAATTTTATATAATAAGATTTGAAATCCAAATTTATATAATATAATACTGCAAAATTTTGAATTTGGTATGAGAAAAATCTTGTTGATTACTAACTTTTGAAATCCAACTTTACATCATAGGATTTAAGAATCTTGTTGATTAATATTTTTTGAAACTTAATTTTGTATAACAGGATTTGAAACCCAAGTTTATATAATAAGATCTTGCAAATTTTTGATTCGTTGAATTTGACATGTGGAATCATCTGATTGATTATTAAATTTTGAAATCCAACTTTATATAATAGGATGATACTGTAAAATTTTCAATCGTTGAATTTGACATATGGAGTACTCTCATTGATTACTAACTTTTGAAACCAAACTTTATATAATAGAATACTACAAAATTTCAAATTGTTGGATTTAATAAGTGGAAGATTAAAAGTTTAAGATGGGAGATGTTCATCCATAAAACTTATATTTAATGTCAAAAAAATTCATATTAATAGTTTTTTTATCAAGAAAAGGGAGGCAACCTCAAATTTATTCCATTAAAAAATCATAAACAACAACGTCGCTAGGAAGAAACTTTAAGCGAATCAACAACAAAAAACTCACAATAATCTAGAATAGTTTCAAAAGAATGGAAATCTAAAAGGCAAAGAAAATGAATTGTCAGCTAATCCATCAGCTAGATGATTAGTCTCCCTATACACATGTGTAATCTAGACTATCTACTCCCTAGAGATAAAAGCCATATCACAACCGTATTAGGAGATACAAAGGGAGAGTATCACTAATCCCTTTAGTCAAAAAACCAACCACCAACTTCGAATCAACCTCTAAGTTCAGTTTATTGATCCCACGTTCTAGGTTATATAAACTCCATAGTAGACCCCATATAACTCCACGAGAGGCACCGTACAAACGCCTATGTTCAGAGAAAACCCCCACCCATTCTCCATGGGTGTCACGAAGTGCACCTCCTCCCATAGGAAACCCACACACACCCCGAATTGCACCATCAATATTAAGCTTCACCAAATCTGTGGGTGGAGGTTGTCAGCTAATACTCCGATTCACTCGAGTTTGTGTCCAGAATTTACCGATATCACACTTTTGGCCTTAACAACTTCTGCACTCTTATCTCGAATGAATTGAGTTATGTCCCGACACCATATCAGCTAATCCATCAGCTAGATGATTAGTCTCCCTATACACATGTGTAATCTAGAATATCTACTCCCTAGAGATAAAAACCATATCACAACCGTATTAGGAGATACAAAGGGAGAGTATCACTAATCCCTTCAGTCAAAAAACCAACCACCAACTTCGAATCAACCTCTAAGTTCAGTTTATTGATCCCACGTTCTAGGCTATATAAAGTCCATAGTAGACCCCATATAACTCCACGAGAGGCACCGTACAAACGCCTATGTTCAGAGAAAAACCCCCACCCATTCTCCATGGGTGTCACGAAGTGCACCTCCTCCCATAGGAAACCCACACACACCCCAAATTGCACCATCAATATTAAGCTTCACCAAATATGTGGGTGGAGGTTGTCAGCTAATACTCCGATTCACTCGAGTTTGTGTCCAGAATTTACCGATATCACACTCTTGGCCTTAACAACTTCTGCACTCTTATCTCGAATGAATTGAGTTATGTCCCGACACCAATTTTGAGTAACAAACACATTATCACATCTCCATTTCCAAGTCTACCATAAACTTATAGAGAAAAGTGTAGCCCAATCACTTGGCCAATTCGATTCTCGTATACCAAGATTCACATACAGCCACACTAATATCAATGTTTGAAAGAACTTTTGCTGAAAATGTTGTGTGACAATACACTGCAATATTCCTCTCATAGCAGAGTAATGCCGCAAAATATGTATAATCGTTTCAACACCTCCTTTGCAGACTTGGCAGATCTGACTCACACTAAGATGGTGTCGATACCTTTCGGCATTTGTCATAATATATTGATGAAAAATAAGCCACATGAAAAGTCGTACTCTCTCTGGGGCATTTATCCTCCACACTCGATCATAAAGGATGTCATATATTGTCATACTGTTGACGAACGACAAAGCATATTATATGTAGAAGAGACTATGAACTGATCATTCAAAGTTTCACCCCAAGAAATAGGGTCTTTAGGTCCTGTAATGTCATACACTACTATAAATTGTAGTTTCAACATAGTAGTCATACTTAGAAGTGGGGCCAATTGATCAAAGATTTACCCGGTACCTGTCTGCCAAAATTCATGAACAGAAAGATCATTAATATCATCAAATGTAGCTGTGATCACCACATCAGCTAGACGTGACTGCTGCAACCATCTATCGCTCCAAAATTGGATCGTCCTCCCATTACCTAGGCCCAACGAGCTCCAGGTTTAATCATCTTACATTGATGTGATCATGGACAGCCAAGACTCTCATCAAACAAAAGACAGCTTCAATTCAAGAGAAGATTCAGATAAGGAAGAAGTTGTAGCTGATAAAGTATTGACGATTCCAAGTGGTCCAATGACTCGAGCCAGAATGAAGCTATTCAACCAAGCTATTGGAGGACTACTCACTCACATCCAAGCTTACGGTGAACCTCTGGAGCAACATTCCTTGATGCTTGTCTTGAGTATTCAAGAAGATTAGTTAATGGGTGTGAAGTCCAAACAACACTCTTTTTTTGCTTAGTGAGTTTTGTCCCAATGGGTTTTCTCACAAGGTTTTTAATGATGCTTTTAGACTACACAATCAAGAGGCCCATTACTTAATATTTTGAGGCCAATTTTAAAGAAACCCTAGACTAATTTTGTGGCCTTAGTATCCTATTTAAAGTCTTTTGCTTCCTTTATAACAGACAGCCAACTTCGATTAATCAAAAATTTCTTAAGGATTTTTCATACCTCTTTTGAACTTTTATGGTAAGTCATATCCATAGAACTCGAATTCAGTGAGTCATATCTGAATTCAATAGAGTCCTTTAGGTGGGTCATATCCTAAGGCTCGATTTTATCCCAACTAGTATCCATATCCCACTCGAATTCCTTCCAATCTCCTATTTGTCCAGTTCAAGTTTCAACCTTCAAGTTCTGATCCAAGGGGGTTCCCATCAAGTAATATCAGAGCAAAAGCTTCAAAGTTAAGTTCTTCAATCCCTATAACGTGATTTTATGCATTTGTTTCTGTTTGCAATTCATCTTCATCATCTAATCTGTCATGTGTCCTGTTTATAATTCAGAATTTGTGTTCGTCATTAGATTTCATAGCTTATTATTTTCGATTTCAATTAGGATAGCTAGGTTAAATTTTGGCTGCTATAACTTGCAAAAATTAAAAGAAGAAAACCCTAGTATTAGGCAAAACGTTTTTCTTTTCCTTATTTACCAAGTTTCCTTTTTGTTTCAGTTTCTTTTTCTCTTTGAAATTCCTTTTCTTTAGAGCTAGTTACTACTTTGTTTTGTGTTGTGTTTTCAGGAACAATGGGAGATGAAGAAGCAAAATCCAGCAATGCCAACAACAACAAACTACTTATAGAAGCTCTCACATCAAATATGGAACGCCTAATGAATACCAAGTTTGAAGCTTTCGGACAAGAGCTTGTATCATCTTCAGAACGAGGCAGTATTAGAGGGGGAAGACATACCAATCACACCAGACCACACATTGAACATTATGAGCCAAGAAGAGACCCATTAGCTGCATAATATTATAGTACGGGTCATGATTCAAGTGAAGACAGCCAGAGAAGTAGTAGGCAACACAGAGGAGTTAGACAACAAGTCTATGATCAGCTGCAAGGAATTAAGCTTCGAATACCTTCATTCTGTGGCAAAAACGATCATGATGCTTATCTAGACTAAAAAAAAAAAAAAAAAAAAAAAAAAAAAAAAAAAAAAAAAAAAAAAAAAAAAAAAAAAAAAAAAAAAAAAAAAAAAAAAAAAAAAAAGATCAGTTGGTGGGATCAGATTGTGTCTTCTAGAAGGCGTAATGGGGAGGAGCCTATCAACACTTGGGAAAGGATGAAAACGTTAATGAGAAGACCTTTTGTTCCTAGTTACTGCCACAGAGAACTCCATCAGAAGCTAAGGAGTTTAAGTCAATGAAACATGTCAGTTGAAAAGTATTTTCAGGAAATGGAAACTATGATGATCCGAGCAGACTTGTGTGAAGATAGAGAATCCACCATGGCTAGGTTTTTAGGTGGGCTTAGGCGTGATATACAATACAGAATGGAGCTGGAACATTATGAGAGTCTTGAGCAGATGCTACATAAAGCTTCATTGGTTGAACAACAACTCAAGAGAAAGGGGTCTAAATTAGCAGGTTTTGGAGGTTTTGGGCAGACAAAAGCTAGTTATTCGAGGGAAAACAAATCTTTTCAATCCAAAGACTCCAACACAACCGATGTGACAAGGGAGAGTGAGAAACTGAATTCTTCAATATTTCCAACCGAAAACAGACCCCGCGGGGAGCACCAACCAGAGCAATAGATGTCAAGTGTTTCAAGTGCCAAGGGAATATGACATTATGCTAATGCTTGTCCAAATAAGAGGGTACTTGTTATAAGAGCAAATGGAGATGTTGAATCAGAAGATGAGCTGCTGGTTTCGACACAATCTGAGGAAGAAGTTGAGTTACCTGTCGTTGGGGATTTGCTAGTAGTAAGGAGAACTCTAAGCATGCAGCCAAAGTTAGAGGAAGAAGAGCAACGACAAAATATGTTCCATACAAGGTGTTTGGTTAAGGGTAAGGTATGCAGCCTAATTATTGATGGAGGGAGCTGTACTAATGTAGCAAGCAAGATCATGGTAAAGAAGCTTGATATGACTACTACAAAGCATCCTCATCCTTACAAGTTGCAGTGGCTGAACGGAGGAGGAGAATTATAAGTAACTAATCAGGTTTTGGTTCCTTTGACAATTGGAAAATATAAAGATGAGATCCTATGTGATATACTACCTATGGAGGCGAGTCACATGCTGAAGGCCATGGCAATCAGACCGACGAGTTACACATGATGGTTATACCAACCGACATATTTTTGAGCTCAAGGGCAGAAAAATCATTCTGGTTCCTCTAACACCATGAGAAATCTATGAGGATCATAAGCATTTACAAGCTAAACCTGAGCCAAAACACAAGAAACAAAACTTCTATATCCAAGCAAAGGGACTAAAACAGACTTTGTTTTCTAAACACCCTATTTTGTTATTTGTTTAGAAAGAAGCTTTAACTTGTTTAGCTAACACCTCACCGGTTTATCCGAGTGAACTCCAAAACCTTTTCCAGGATTTTAGTGATGTTTTTCCAGAAGACACACCTCTGGGACTGCCTCCAATCCAAGGGATTGAACATCAGATTGATCTTTTTCCTGGGGCATCATTACTAAATCGTCAAGCCTATAAGACTAATCCGGTGGAGACTAAGGAGTTGTAGAGACAAGTAGATGAACTCGTAGCTAATGGATATATCTGTGAGAGCCTTAGTCCCTTGTGCTGTACCAGTTCTTTTGGTGCCTAAAAAGGATGAGAGTTGGAGGATTTGTGTCGATTGCAGAGTGATGTGTCTGCATTTTAACACATTTTAGGGGCATTATTTAGCAGGTTTCACATTCATACTTGCATTATTATCATTATTTTAGGTTTCTTTAGGCATAATTTGCATACTTAGTGTTGGGCATTGCATACATTGCATAAAGGGTATTTTTAGGCACTTTTTGGAGCTTATCATGGAGTATTTCAGACTACAAGAAGACCTATGGAAAATCGGCTAGCCTAAAGTTAAAGTTCATGATGTGATCTAGAAGATTTGACAATTATCCATGACACTCGAGCATGACACTCGACCATCATTTGGTCGAGTGGTCCTTCACACCATAATGTTGACTTTTTCGCCAGAGTTGACTTATTGGGTTTTTTTTTTTGTGAAAAGAGCCCATTAATACCTCTTTATGTGAAAAGGCAAGCCCAATAATGCTTTAGCCTTTTTCCATTTTTTCTTTTCAAGGAATTTTCCATTTCTTTTTCTAGGGAATTTTTTTTCTCTTTAAGCAATTTTCCTTTTTTTTTTTTCTTTAAGTAAATTTCTTTTTTTTCTTTTGAACTTAAGATCTTTGTTGAACTATAAATTGTACTAGAATTTCCACTTTTAATATATCATATTTTCCAGCAATTTTTTTATTCTCTTAAGCAATTTCAAATTCTCTTTTACTAAAATCTTTAAGTTTATGTAATTGATTTTCGATTCCGAATCTATGCTTTACTTCATGAATTATGAGTAAGTTAAATTAGGGTTCTTGAGGAGAAGGTGAGATTAGGGGAAAACTTAGGGATTTCCAGATTTGTTTATGTTTGATTAAGGTTTTAGATCTCTTTAATTTAAGTGTCCTTAATGCTTATTTCCTTCTGATCAATTGAAATCTGATTACTTGGTGACTCCCCCCCCCCCCCGAGAGGCGTTTGGGGAATCGCTTGAACATGCTTAGGTTGAGATAACTTCTCCTAGCTCAAGAGATTGATTATCTAGGGTGTTATTTGGCTTTGTAAGGTCCATACTTAACGCCTCTTGAACTTCTAATCGTTGGCGAGAGTCAAGTCGGGTTGTTGTTCAAGAGAGGTCCCATTGCATGAATACCAGATCCCGTGGTTGTGAAGATCTCATCCCCTACTCTGACAACATAGACCGTTTGCCTCGTGAACACTTGCGGGAACAGCAAACAAATTGAACGAGGAGTTTCCGGATCAGGTAGACATGGAGGACCACGTACAAGCTACTTACCTAGGACTTCATCCTAGGCGCATAAGACACATTGGAGCTGGTGATGCTCCCAGTATTCACACACAACGCCATGGAATTGTTCCACCAGCTATTGCCAACAACAACTTTGAGATTAAAAGTGGTATGATCTCCATGGTACAAAACAGCAAGTTTCATGGTTTGCCTTCTGAGGATCCGCTGGATCATCTCGACGAGTTCGAGAGACTAACCAGTTTGACAAAGATTAATGGGGTTAGTGAGGATGCTTTAAAGCTGAGGTTGTTTCCTTTCTCTCTTGGAGAAATGCACACTTGTGGGAGAAACACTTATCCCAAGGGTCTATTACATCCTGGGACGCCTGCAAAAAAGTGTTTCTAGGTAAATTCTTCTCAAACTCCAGAACCGCGAAACTTCGCAATTCTATCTCCAGTTTCAAGCAAAACCACTCTGAGACATTCTCTGAGGCATGGGAACGATTCAAGATGTACCAATCCCAATGTCCTCATCATGGGTTTACTACTGAGTCACTTCGTAGCACTTTCTACAGAGGAGTTCTCCCCAAAATCCGAATGTTACTCGATACAGCAAGCAATGGAAGCTTTCTGAACAAAGACGTAGATAATGGATGGGAATTGGTCGAGAATTTAGCACAAGCAGATGGCCAATACAGTGAAGACTATGATCGAACTCCTAGAGGTACAGCCGATCCTGACATGGTTAGTAGAAAAGAGCTCAAAGCCATACAAGACAAGCTCGATAGGTTGCTCTCAGTTCACCAAAAGCAAGTGCATCATGTGAGTGAGTCAGAAGAGGTTGGAGAGGACGAAGATCAGGTGGAAGAGGTCAGTTTTGTGCAGAATCCAGGTAACAGCTATATGCCATACAACAGCTACAAACCCAACCCAAACCTTTCATACAGAAACACCAACGTGGCAAATCCTCAAGATCAAGTATACCCACCCAAACCACACAACCAACCACAACCCAAAAACTTTATCCCAAAACAACAATACAAGCAAACTCATCACCACCAACACACTGTACCACCTGGTTACGAATCAAACAACACAACCCAACCCCAATAAACACCTGAGGTCATGGACATATTACAACAAATACTGAAAGGACAGACAACCACATCTTCTGAAATAACAAGGAAATTTGCTGAGATACATACTAAGATAGATGCTTCCCATAATGACCTCCACTGAAAGTTTGAAACTCTTAATGCCCGCCTCAAGTATGTCGAGAATTAGCAAGGATCCTCATCAGCCGTAAAACCAACTGGACAACTACTAGGACAAGCTGTTCAGAACCCAAAGGAGTATCACGCCAACGCCTTTACACTCCGTAGTGACCGTGAAATACTAATCTGTGCTGAGAACACAGAAGCCACTGAGGACAGTGCCATTCAGGAAGGGAAGGATGATTTGGTCGAAGAATAGACAGAAATCAGCATGAAACCACCGAAACCTCTGACACTCGACCATGACACTTGACCAACCCCTGGTCCTTCAAACCCCAGCTTCCTTTCCCACAGAGATTCAAGAAGGATGTTGCAGACAAATACAAGGCCCTCTTTGAAAAACAGATAATGGACGTTGAGGTGAAGATACCGATTCTAGATGCCTTAATGCTGATGCCTCCTTACCAGAAATTTTTGAAGGATGCAGTCAAAGACAGAACACAAGAAGTTGAAGGGATGGTTGTGCTAACACACGAAGTCAGTGCTGTTATACAAAGGAAAGTTGTACCCAAGAAGGTAGATGATCCAGGAACATTTACGATCCCATGCTCCTTAGGACCTCTCACATTCAGAAGTTGCTTCTGTGATTTAGGAGCATCAATCAGCTTGATGCCACTAACAGTTGCCAAACGTTTAGGATATGACAAGTACAAAACCTGCAAGATATCCTTGGTATTAGCTGATCGATCGGTTAGAATTCCACATGGTATTCTAGAAGACCTACCGGTTCAGGTTTGAAGAGTAGAAATCCCAACTGATTTCGTTGTTCTTGACATGGGAGAAGAACCCAAAGACCCCTTGTTGTTTGGAAGGCCCTTCTTGGCTACTGCAGGAGCTGTTGTTAATGTACCAAAAAGAGAAACTGAACTTAATTTGGGGAAGGATTTCAAGATGACTTTCAACATCAGCGATGTGATGAGGAAACCAACAATTGAGGGACAGTTGTTTGTAGTTCAGAGATAGACGATCTTTCAGAGGATCTGTTCGAGGAGTTAATGGAAGAAGATCACCTTGGTACTGCTTTAACAAAAGATGGTTGTGATGGGTACGTGCACAAGGAGACAGAGGTTTACAAGAGAATGCTGGATTCTTGCAAGCCTTTAAAGGAGGAAACTCTTTCTGAAACCACACACTCGACCATGACACTCGTCAGAGCTGAGCTCGAGTGTCCCGATCCAGCCTCAGACAGCCTATACTCGAGCACTACACTCGACCACACCAAGGTCGAGTGTAAATTCTCTGTCGACCCAAACGATTTGTCAGAGTTTAATTTGCCAAAAGTGGACCTTAAACCACTCCCCTTCGGACTCAGGTACGCGTTTCTTGGAAATAACTCAACATATCCCGTGATAGTGAATGATGCATTAACTGATGATGAGTTAGGTATGTTACTTGCTGAGTTGAAACGGTTTAGGAAAACTCTAGGATATTCAATGTCTGATATTAAAGGAATTTCTCCTGACTTGTGCACACATAGAATTCACCTCGAAAATGAATCCTACTCTAGCAGGGAACCTCAGAGGAGATTATATCCGAATTTAAAAGAGGTTGTTAAGAAAGAAATTTTGCAATTACTAGATGCTGATATCATTGACCCCATTTCAGATAGCAGATGGGTTTCTCCTGTGCATTGTATGCCCAAAAAGGGAGGAATCACTGTTGTTAGGAATGAGAATGATGATTTGATTCCAAATAGAACTGTTACAGGACATAGAATGTGCATTGATTTTAGAAAATTAAATTCTGCATCTAGGAAGGATCATTACCCCTTGCCCTTCATTAATCAAATGATAGAAAGGTAAGCTAATCACTCATACTATTGTTTCCTTGATGGATATAGTGAATTTTTCAAGATCCCTATACATCCAAATGATCAGGAAAAGACAACCTTTACGTGCCCTTATGGCACATTTGCATATAGGAGAATGCCATTTGGTCTTTGTAATGCACCTGCTACTTTTCAACGTTGCATGACTTCGATATTTTCAGATCTGATTGAGGAGATGGTTGAGGTATTTGTGGAAGATTTCTCTGTCTATGGCTCCTCCTTCTCCTCCTGTTTGTCGAATTTGTGCAGGGTTCCATCTAGGTGCGTCGAGACAGACCTTGTGCTTAATTGGGAAAAGTGCCACTTCTTGGTGAAGGAAGGCATTGTTCTGGGTCATAAGATATCTAAAAAGGGTATTGAGGTTGATAAAGCTAAAATAGAAGTCATGGTTCAACTGCAGCCTCCCAAAACAGTGAAAGACATTAGGAGTTTCTTGGGCCATGCAAGGTTTTATAGGCGTTTCATTAAGGATTTTTCTAAGACTGCTAGGCCTCTAACTCATCTCCTTTGCAAGGAGATGGACTTCGTCTTTGATGAAAACTGTCTCAAGGCCTTTCTGGAACTTAAGGAAGCCTTAGTCACGGCCCCTATTGTCCAAGCACCTGATTGGACTCTCCTTTCCGAGATAATGTGTGATGCTAGTGATTACACTGTTGGAGCAGTTCTGGGACAAAAGAAGGATAAGAAGCTCAATGTGATTTACTATGCTAGCAGGACACTAGATGAGGCCCAGGTGAAGTATGCCACGACAGAAAAGGAGTTACTTGCAGTAGTGTTCGCCTTTGAGAAGTTTAGATCCTACTTGGTTGGATCGAAAGTTATTGTGCATACAGATCATACAGCTCTAAGGTACTTAATGAAAAAGAAGGATGCCAAACCTAGACTACTTAGGTGGATTTTGCTGCTGCAGGAATTTGACATGGAAATAGTTGACAAGCCCGGGATAGAAAACGGTGTCGCAGACCATCTCTCCTGAATGCATGTGAAAGGACCCCTTCCAATAGGCGATAACATGCCGGAATAACATTTGTTAAGTTTCACTATCAGATACTCGAGCATGACACTCGACCAACCCTTGGTAGAGTGTCAGACACATAGTCAGAAAAGATGTTTTTTGATTGGTTTGAAACTTGTAGGGACTTGTTTGCCGTGGTATGCCGATCTGGTTAACTTTTTGGTAGCACGAGAACTGCCTAAGACTCTGAATCATCATCAGAAGAAGAAATTCTTTCGGGATGTGAAGCAGTACTTCTGGGATGAACCCTTTCTCTACAAGCAAGGGTCTGATGGACTATTCAGAAGGTGTGTTTTAGAAGAAGAAGTTAAGGGAATATTAGAACACTACCATGGATCTGCCTATGGATGACACTTTACTGCATTCAAAACAGCACAAAAGATTCTTCAATCTTGATTGTGGTGGCCATCGATCTTTAGGGACTGCCAAGAGTTCATATCCAAGTGCGATTGTTGTAAAAGAATAGGCAGTATAAGTAGGAGGAATGAAATGCCTCATAATCCTATCTTGGAAATAGAAGTGTTTGACTGCTGGGGAATCGATTTCATGGGACCTTTTAAACCACCATCTTTAGGGAACAATTACATTCTGGTTGCTGTGGAATATGTTTCCAAATGGGTGGAAGCCATTACATCTCCCACAAACGATGCAAAGGTAGTACTGAAGCTGTTCAAACACATCATCTTTCCCAGGTTTGGAGTGCCTAGAGTCGTGATCAGCGATGGAGGGTCTCACTTCGTCAACAAAGTCTTTGAAAACCTGCTTAGAAAACATGGGGTTAAACACAAGGTTGCGACCCCTTATCATCCCCAAACCAGTGGGCAAGTTGAGATATCTAATAGGAAGATCAGGTCTGTTCTGATGAAAACAGTTGGGCTATCAAAGCGAGATTGGGCTGCCAAACTAGACGATACTCTTTGGGCTTATCGGACTGCCTCCAAGACACCCATTGGGAGAACGCCTTTTTTCAGCTACTCTTTGGAAAAGTCTTGCCATTTGCCGGGAGAACTAGAGTACAAATCGATTTGGGCAACCAAGCTTCTGAATTTCAATTTCAAGACAACCCAAGAAAAGAGACAGATGGATCTGCATGAACT
>JAKUCM010005093.1:0-22577 GCA_023374145.1 Lepidium sativum
GATAGTTGTCTTGTCTACCTGGTTTGCTTAGGTTCTTTTCAAAATTCTCGTCACATGGCTAAATGCGTATAGGTGTAATTGTTCTTATTGAGTTTATGTGAATCATTTTCAGAGCGCTTGCTGGATAGCTGAATGCGCGTAAGCATACTTTCTTTAGATTTGCCCTTGTTTTTTGATGAGTTCATGTATTTGGATTACTCATGATGGGCCTCTCTGGCCCTTTGATTCACTTTCGTGGGAATTTTTTGTCGATTTTAATTATTGGGCCACTTATGTGCCATTGACGGTTTTTGGCTTGTACATCGTCACTTTCGGAGGATTCTGCCGCTTATTGGGCCATGCCCTTTTTATTAGCATCTGACGCGACACTTCTGAGATATAGGTCGACATTGAACGCTCTAGTTTCTTCTACAATCATTACATTTGGGAGGTTGTTTCTCTTACTTTATATGTGATTCTTTTGTTTGTGAAGGTAATTACTCTTCGATTCTCCCTAGATTCTCTGAAACATCCGCTTTCTTTTGCTTCGTCTTTGTTTGTTGTTTCTAGGCTTTATGAGTGTCACCAATAACGATTCTTTTAATCTGAAGGTTCTAACTGCCAGTTCAACTACTTCCGGAGACTCTTTTAGTTCCCTTGGTTCTTTCTTTTTCGGGTGGTCAATGTAAGGCGTTTAGCATATCATTCGACAACTGTTGTGATATAGACCTAATGGGTGAACAAGACGTCTACTTTGGCTGGTTCAGAACGTCGACGCTCTCGGAGCGATAATAGATCGGTGGTAACGCACGATGGGCTTCACCTGAGTTGGGCTTTAGGCCATTGGGAGTCGTTCTCTGGAAGGAGCTCCTTCAGGTTTTTTCTGTACTTTTTTTTTTTTTTTTGAAAAGGCCGCCGTTAGTTTTCTGATTCCTAGAGTGCTATATGAGGTCCTTATTTCGTTGCAAATCCTCTTGTCTCAATGTGCATGGTATTTCTTTGGGTTGTACAGGGAATGTATACTCGGGGCATTGAGGACGGTATAAATTTCAATGTCAATCACCTCTTTCCCTTTATTGCACAAACTCCTATCAGAATTCCTTATATTTGTCGCCACGACCGGGTTGGCACGTCATTACGGGAATACCTGACAAGGACCCCTTCTGAAAGAATCAATACTTCTTCTTCAAGTGGAAGCGAGGGATTGCTCCAAGTGGCCTCCTTAGTCTGCCGGTTAGGGTGCATTGCCTTATTTGGCTAGCTATCAACGTTATTTCCTACTTGTTTCGTGCTGACTTTCGTTTTTGCTGTTTGTAGATGTTCCTAATTTCGACACTGTGGGGGGGATCTTTATGAGGTTCTCGCGATGCTTATGGAGGGAAATTACAATTGGAATTCTTTTACGTGTGAGTGTGTGTGTCTAATTGCCGCTCAGACAACTATTGTCGCAACTACCGTGCCTCTTCTTCCAACATAATAGCAGCTGACCGTACTTTGACTCCTCCTAATCTAGGTAAGTGGTCCCTTTCAGGTCCGTTCATTAGTTAAGCTTGTTGATGACATTGTTGATGTTGCTACGAAGATCCTACTGTCGAGACTAACTCTAATTCTGAGAGTGGAATCGTGTTGATCTGTCATTTTGAAAGCGCGAGATTAGGTCTAAGTTGGTGCGAAGATATTGTCGTGTTGATCTGTCGTGTTGATCTTGTGTGCGGACTAGGGATGATGGTGATGATATTGTCGACGACCTCTCGTGACTGACTTGTGCTAACTATGAGGTTAACTATAGTTACAGCTATTTCCAGGATGCTTGATTTTTCTTTGGGTTCAACCAGGATCATCCGCTTAACTAACGGGTCAGTGGTAGATGTTAATTTTGCC
Organism: Lepidium sativum; assembly: GCA_023374145.1. Lineage (NCBI taxonomy): Eukaryota > Viridiplantae > Streptophyta > Magnoliopsida > Brassicales > Brassicaceae > Lepidium > Lepidium sativum. The sequence goes on from JAKUCM010005093.1 coordinate 1,861, forward strand.
AGTGTGTCAGCGGCAATGTTCTCACTGCAAGGTATTTGAGCTAGATCAAACTGCTCTAAATTGGATGCGAGCTATTTTAACAATCGGAGGAACCTTTCTATGTGCGCATCCTTCATCTCGTACTCTCCATTGCACTGCCGAACTGTTAGCTGTGAGTCACTGTGTGATGGCCTCATACTTTGCCTCACTGTTTGAAGCTTTGTATCCAAGTCGAAAAGACTGTTCCAAGATATCGCGAGCTGGTGATGTTATGCGGATTCCTGTTCGTGATCCTGTTTTGGACGATGCACCATCCACGTGCAGTTTCCATACAAGCACGCTATTGGGAATCGCATCATACAGCTGGGCGAGTTCCATGACGAATTCAACTAGGACCTGGAACTTGATTGCTATTTTGACTCTATATTCGATATCGTACTCGCGATCGATTGCCCATTTGACTAGTCATCCCGATTGACTAAGGCTGTGGAGCACGATGCATAGTGGGTGTTCCGTTACTATGGTTGTCGTGTGTGTCTAGAAAGAGGACCGTAGTTTCCTTATCGATGTTACTACTACTAATAGGGCCATAGCTCAGCACTATTAATGTTTGCTGACATAATAAATTGGCTTCAGGTCAATGTTCTCCTCTCGAAATAGTGTGTTGCTTACAGCTGCAGAGGATACTCCTACGACATAAGGCACTTATCTATCGATTTTGATATTAAATGGTTTAACACTGCGATGCGCCCCGATAGATGCTGCACCTGCTTCTGGTTTGTCGGGGGTGGTGAATCTATCAGCGCGCTGATTTGCCGTGGATTTGCTTTAATACCCCGCTCAGTCACCATGTAGCCTAGAAATTCGCCGGATGCCACACTGATAGAACACTTGGCTGGATTGAGTTTCATACAATATGTGTTTAATCTTGAAACACTCCCCTAATTGCTTTACGTGATCTTCCGCACGAATGGATTTCACCAGCATGTATTGTATATAGACTTCCATTGTTCTTCTCAATTTGTTGGTTAACATAGTATTTACAAGACATTGATGGCGCGCACCTGCATTTTTCAAACCAAACGGCATTACCTTGTAACAGTATGTCTCGTGGTCTATTATGAACATGATCTTCTCCTGGTCCTCTGGATGCATATGAACCTAGTTGTAACCTTCAAATGCATCCATAAAGAATAACGTCTGGTAGCATGTTGTCGCTTCCACTTGTCGATCAATGTGCGAGAGTGGGTAATTATTGATAACTGTGTTTTTACTATCAAATAAACCCACTGTTATATGTGATTAATGCAGTACAGTAAGGTGTCAATCCAACTGGGCTAGCAACTATTCAATCAGGATGCAATCTACTCAACCTAATCTAAGCCAGAATGATTATGGTGAAATTTATGATGCGAATCAAACTAAGGGAAAACGGGGCATTAAAACAGAGTACCAAAATAGAACGTAAAAATAGAGTAAAAACAGAATGCGAAAACAGAGCAGAAACATAGTATGAAAAATAGAGTAAACGAAACAGAGTATTGTGCAAAAACAGAGCAACCCTAAAACAGAGTTTTAGGTGAAAAACAGAGTAAGAAAACACGAAAATTGAAGAAAAAGGGGTTCTTGAGGTTAAGGATCAATGATGAAAGCATTCTTAGGGGTTCCAGACTTGTTTATCAACCTATTTAGATGATCTCTAAGCAAGGAATCACATCAATCACATTCATTCCCATACAATGGGACCTCTCCTAAACCACAACCAGACTTGATCCTCACCAACAATTAGAGGCTTAAGAGGCATTAAACACAGACCTAACATAGCCTAATAACACCCTAGACAATCAATCTCTTGAGGTAGGAGAAGTTATCTTAACCTAAGTTCACATAATCAGCAGGTATACCATTAGAGCTAGTGGTCTCGCATATGTCCTCGATGTTCTCTATGTGGTCCATAGGATTTTCCTCTGGAAGTCCATTGAAGACGTACTGCTTGACTAACCCAATGCGCTGATGTTTGATCTCATAATCATTCCTCTCAATAGCAGGAGGTCGGATAGCTGAGCGATTACGATAGTAAGTGTATGGAGTGTCCATGTCTCCTATCGCTCTGCGTTGAGCAGGCTCCTGTACTCTCCTAATCTCAGCCAACTCCCTCTGCAACTTCTGTACCATTGTGGTCATGTCTTGCGGATCCTACGCTAAATTTCCTAGAGGATTCATATTCCTGGCTCTTCGGTTTTCTCTCTCAACTCTCACAAGCTTCTGATTATTTGAATTGAATAGGTGTTCTGACCCTTGACTTCTGGTCATACACCTAGAAAAGAACAAAAATAAACAAAAAGAAAAACGTAAGTAACGATATAGACTTGAAACTGTGAATACAAAATCGAAAGGCAACTATTGGTTCCCCGATAACGGCGCCATAAAGTTGATACTACGAGTTTTAACCGTATATCATACTGCAAGTGCACAGCAAACAAAATAGTATTTAGGAATCGAATCCACGAAGAACCAAGTTACACTCTCAATTCCTATTGAATCACAAGCAATATCAATCGAATAAAGGAAGTGAATTCTAACAGCTTAGATGTGAATTTAATCAAATAATTAAAGCAATCGGATGTCGAGTATTCATTCGGGAGTTAGAATTTTTGTCATGGAAACTATTCAAGGACTACTCTAATCTTATTCTCGACTTGAAAATAGTAAAGATAAACCAACTCTCGTTGAATCTACCCCTCTATCGATAACCTAAAGGTCCTAACTCTCGCTGGTTTCATATTACAAATACGCTTTATCGTTTGGGTTCAATTACCCACAATCCAACCTAGCATCAACTCTTGTTTGTGGTGAAGGAATTGCTCTTCTAATCTAGTTCTAGTTCTTAACAATCTTCCGGAAGGTTAACAACCTAAAATCATTGACTAGGTGATCATGCTAATCTATGCATTAGATCCGAGTATTAGAAGGAGAATCATCTACTAATCAATCCTATTTGTTCCGATCTAAGATCTACTCAGACATATAACAACAACTTTGGCAAATCATGATGAACTGAAATTGAAATTGCATAAAGATAGAATAAAGAGGATTCAAAAACTTCTCAAGTATGAAGAGATCTTATTCCTAGCTTACAAACTCTCAAAACTCTGTAAAATTTCATTCTCCAGTATCAAAAAAGACTCTCCTAATAAAAATTGGAAAAAGAGTATTTATAGGACTCAAAACAAGGGTTAAAAATCGTGAAATTAGGTATATGCGAAAGGCTAGGATCTATAGAGCACTAGGCGATCGATCGATCCCTTGGATGATGAGTCGATCTTCTCAGAAATCAAGTCGTTCTTGAGATCGTGTGCATAATCCTTTGAGATGACTGATCGATCGATCCTTGATAGATCGATCGGTCCTTCCTTTCGTATAGAATGACGGAAAATGCTTCAAACCTCTCCAAAGTCCACCTTCAAACATGATTCCCACTTTGAACATTTTTGACCTGAAATCAAAATAAAACATAGATAAATTTCCCAAATATAACTGTAATAATGAGCTCAAAACCGACAAAATATGACGAACATCAATAAGCAATCACCTTCCCTTGTTGCATCAGTACACAACCCAAAGTCATTCGTGATGCGTCCATATACACAACATAAGGCTCACTGGGTTCTGGCAAGGCCAAAACTAGAGTACTCGTTAGTATGTCCTTAACCTTTGAGAAACTCCCTTCGCACTCCTCAGTCCATCTGAAATGGACATCCTTCCCTGTAAGCTGAGTCATAGGCTGTGCCATGCTTGCAAAGCCCTTAACAAACCGTCGGTAGTACCCTGATAACCCAAGGAAACTCCTTACCTCTGATGCGTTCAAGGGTCTAGGCCATCCTGAAATTGCCTTGATCTTGTTCGGGTCCATAGACACTCCCTAATCCGAGACCACATGACCCAAGAAGCCGATTTCCCTTTGAGAAAATCTGCACTTACTTAGCTTCCCGACCAACTTGTGTTCCCTTAGCTTTCCCAAAACCGTTCTTAAGTGACCTTGATGCTCTTCCGCAAACTTAGAATACACCAGAATGTCATCTATGAAGATGATCACGAATTCATCCAAAAATTCTCGGAACACGTCGTTCAATTTCACGAAGGCTGCAGAAGCATTGGTCAACCTGAATGGCATGACCACGAACTCAAAGTGCACATACCTTGTCTGAAAGGCTGTTTCCCGAACGTCAGGCTCTGCGATGGGGATCTGATGGTAACCCGAAGCCAAATAAATCTTCGAGAACCAGGTAGCATCTATGAGTTGGTCCAAAAACTTGTATATCCGTGGAAGAGGGTACCTCATGTGCATTGTGTGCCCAAAAAGGGAGGAATCACTGTTGTTAGGAATGAGAATGATGATTTTATTCCCACTAGGACTGTCACAGAGCATAGGATGTGCATTGAATTTAGGAGATTAAATTATGCATATAGGAAAGATCATTATCCCTTACCTTTCATTGATCAAATGCTGAAGAGGTTGGCTAATCACTCATATTACTGTTTCTTTGATGGATATAGTTGATTTTTCTAGATCCTTATACATCCTAATGATACTTCTAGAAGTACCAACTTTGCATCTCCAAAAACCCTACTTTTGTAAGATACTCCATATCCATCCATGTATAAGTGTTGGAACTAGTAATGAAGATTAAGACAAATCCTTAGTCTTAATCTCTTTGTTCGTTTACCAAAAATAGAAGAGAGAGACTCAAGCTTGCGTCTTGTAGGACCACATGGAAGCTATCTTGAATTAGAAAATAAAGCTGAGCATACACTTGATTAGTATCATGTTTGATTTTTTATCTTCTTATGATGCTGCAGCAAAAACAGAGTTTGTAGGTCATATTACAGATTGTTCCCGTGAAGCTGCAAAAGGGGTTTATACAGAGGCTTTGTTCTATATATAAGAAAGCACATTGAGAGAGAGATGTTGAACACAAGAGAAAGAGAAGTTACATTGAAAAATAAAGCTTGTTTGTGTATGTTCTTGAGTTAAAACAAGAGAGAAAAAAAGGGAAACTAAACTAAACACATTGTAAAGATGCTTTAAGTTTTTGTATCCTTCTTGTAAAAGTAACATTGATGTTAATGGATTTCTGGGAAAGTCCCAGCGAGATGTAGGTGAGGTTGTTAACTCCTCAAAGAACTCGTTAAGGTCTTGTGTGCTCCTCTATTTCTTATCTTCTGTCTTTCTTGTTTGATAGTCTTCTTTACCTTGTCGTTCATCTAATTCTGATCAAGAAACAATTATTAATCTTCGTTGTTGTGACATCTGAAACAGAGGAATAATTGTCTATGCATGTCAAGTAGTTATCATTTGGCGGCACATCTATCGCCATCGATTTCATATCTTCACTAGATATGGAAGTTATTTCTTGTATAGACGTAAGGATCATGTATCTGATTTGATCAAATGCAAGAGATAAATTAGGTTATTATGTTTCCCAAGAAGTTGATTGTTGCTCTTTAAGCTCGATCGTTGTAGTGTTAAATCTTTACTATTCATACATCAATAGGATGTTTTTGTAAAACTTCTCATATTTAGCATAACTAAATATGTCTTTGTAAATTATCATTATTGTTATTGATATTGTTTTTCTAAATTATAGTGGAGTTTTTGGAATTTGAAATTCAAAGATTAAAAAAAAAAGCATAAATCATTTTAATCGACAAAAAAATAAAAATGTAAACTTTTTTAATAACTAAAAAAATCTTATTAAATAGTTTCTAATCACATAGAAAAATGCGTTATATGATATGATAATACGATAACAGTGTATAAAACAATTATCTAAAATGTCAAACCTATTATAACAAGGGTAGACATAACACTAAATCATTAAAAAAAATGTCAAGAAAAAAAGTGAAGAGAATAAAATATATCTTAAATGGTCAAAAATCATTCACTCCTATTAACAGAAAAAATATTTGTAAGATCCTATTTTTCATATTTTCTAAGTGTAGATAGTTATACATTTTTAGAAAAAATTCCTTTTAAAAGACTAAATAATAAACTTAAATTGATATTGACCAAAAAAAACTTAAAAGGATATTGGAAAAAAACACCTCTAATGGACACATTTATATATATACATTACTTATTCAGAAATAAATCCTTAAAATGTTTCTATAATATAGATGTCTTAAATTTTGTTTCTTTTTTTTAGGATTTCTTACTAAGCATTACTAGAAAAGAATTTTTATTTAATAAATATCTATTCATGAACCATTACCTGGAAAATTTATTTAACTCATCATTAAACTTCTCGGATTTAAATCTTTATAAAACAATTGGTATGTAAAAGTAGACATATATATTGAAGAAATTTTTTTATTTTGATATAAGTATATAGTGAGATTTATTTTTAAGTATCTTATATTTTTATGGAAAATATTAGAATCATCCCTGAGTTAAATTTGACATGTAATTATCCTCTGAAACTTTTTGAAAACTTCATATTACGTAATGAATTTGTATTAAAAATTTTAATTATATAGAAAATAAAATGTAATGGTGAAATTATAGTCATAACCAAAGCAAAAAAAAAAAAATAACTATCTTACAAGGAAAAATCTATATTTAAGAACTATGTAAATTGTGATAAAATTGATTTAGAAGTAGTTTAAAATTTTAATGTATCCTTGGACAAAGCAATACATTGAACTTGGGTTTGATGCGCCAAATCGGGGGAATATTAATCATCATTATGGCCATATTTTGTTGTTACAGTATTAGAAGTCTTCGGGTGAGGAATGATTTTCCATGCATGTGAAGTACTTATCATTTGGTGGCACATATATGGCCATCGATTTCATATCTTCAATAGATGTGGAAGTTATTTCTTGTATAGAAGTAAGAATCACGTATCAGATTTGATCAAATGCAAGAGATAAATTAGGTTATTATGTTGCCCAAGAAGTTGATTATTGCTCTTTAAACTCGATCTTTGTAGAGTTAAATCTTTTTTGTCAAACTTCTCATATTTAACATAACTAAACATTTCTTTGTAAATTATCATTATTGTTTTTGTAGATTATAAGTGGAGTTTTTAGAATTTCAAATTCAAAGATTCAAAAAAAAACATAAATCATTTTAATCGACCAAAATATAAAACTGTATACTATTTTTAATAACAAAAAACAAATATTAATAAATAATTTCTAATCACAGAGAAAAATGGGTTATAGTATATGACAATACGATAACAGTGCTTAAATTTGTTATCTAAAATGCCTAACCTATTATAACGATGGTAGACAAATGACTAAATCATTTTTAAAAAAGTGAAGAAAATCAAATATATCTTAAATGGTCGAAAATCATTCACTCCGATTAACATAAAAAATATTTGTAAGATTCTATTTTTCATATTTTCTAAGTGTAGATAGTCATACATTTTTAGACAAATATTCATTTTAAAGACTAAATAATAAACTTAAATGGATATTGACAAAAAAAAACTTAAAAGGATAATGGAAAAAAAAGAACTCAAATGGATATATATATCTTAAAATGGATATATATATATATATATATATTCTGTTATATGTTTCTATAATATAGTTGTCTTAAAAATTGTTTCTTTTTTTTTAAGATTTCTTACTAGGTATTACTAAAAAACAATTTTTAAATTAATAACTATTTATTAATGAACCATTAACTGGAAAATTCATTTAACTCATCATTAAACTTATCGGATTTAAATCTTTATTAAAAAATTATTATGCAAATTATAAAAAGTAGAGATATAGTTTGAAGAAATTTTGTCATTTTGACATAAGTATATAATGAGATTTATTATTAATTATCGTATATTTTATACAAAAAATATTTGAATCATCCCTCAGTTAAATTTGACATTTAGTTATCCACTGAATTTTTTTGGAAACTTCATATTACGTAATGAATTTGTATTAAAATTTTAAATTGTATAAAAAATAAAACAAAATGGTGAAATTATACTGAGAACCAAAGCAAAAAAAGATAACTATCTTACAAGAAAAAATCTTTATTTAAGAAATATGTAAACTCTGAAAAAATTGATTTAGAAGTACTTTAAATTTGTAAGTATCTTTAGACAAAACAATACATTGAACTTGGTTTTAGATGCGCCAAATTGGGAGAATATTTGATATACACGTTTTTAGCACGTCTTAGCAGCATCATTTAGGTATATTATACATATATTTTGATACATTCTCATATAGTTGGAGCCTAGATAGTATCATTCATACACATTCACATGCATCTGCATACATACTACGTTTTGTGAGTGTTCAGGTACTGGTTGAGCCCAGATTGAGCCCCAGGTCGAGCCCAGATTGAGCTCCAGGTCGAGCCCAGATTGAGCTCCAGATTGAGCCCAGATTGAGCCCCGGGTCGAGCACAGATTGATCATCAGGTCGAGCCCAGATTACGCCCCAGTTCGAGCCCAGATTGAGCCCCAGGTCGAGCCCAGATTGAGCCCCAGGCGAGCCCATATTGAGCCCGAGGTCGAGCCTAGATTGAGCCCTAGGTCGAGCCCAGATTGAGCCCCAGGTCGAGCCTCCAACTCGAGCTCCCAACTCGAGCTCCCAACTCGAGCCCCCAACTCGAGCTCCCAACTCAAGCCCCTAACTCGAGCCCCCAATTTGAGCTCCCAACTCGAGCTCCAACTCGAGCTCCCAACTCGAGCCCCCAACTCGAGCTCACTCAAGCGCCAGATCGAGCTCACACGTGCTTCAGCTCGAGTACTCACGCGAACACACGCGTGAGTTCACTCACTCGAGCTCAACTCGAGTACCCACTCGCGGAGGGCCAGCTCAAACGCACTACTACTATTTTTGCTATTGGACCAAACAGAGGCTAAGATCTACTGCGCATTGGGCCGAATTTATCTAAGGTTTTGCTATGAGTTTAGTATAAATATTCTTACATGTTGCAAAACCCGAGACCTAATTTTTACAATTGATTTTTCTTGTGAACTTAGAGCTTTGTAATCGAACCCACATTTCTGATTTTCGAGTTTATTTTTATGCAATTAAGTTTTACATCAAGCGTTGATTTCATACGTTGTTCGAGTCCTTTATTGATGCATTCAAACCTTGAATTCGTGTTTGGTGTTAAACTCATGCGTTCTGAGTAGTCACCTAGGGTTCCTGAGGATGAGCTAGGGCTACGTGATGCTTAGGTTTTCTAAGGCGCTTAAGGTTAAATTTATGTAAGTCTTTTCTGATTTGGTGTTATCATCACTAGTTTCAATTCTCATCAACTGAGGCTTGTTCTAAGACGCTCTAGCACTGATGGGTGTTTGGTAGAGCGTCAGACTGAACCACTTCAGAGATTCACATGCTCAGCTCGAGGGATCGAATGTCTGAGGTGTGAATCGGCGTTAAGCGAGTTGATCGTTCATTCCGACTAGATTATCAAAGGCCTATGGCGATAGGGTGTGTTAGTAGTCTACTCGAGTTTGTTTACCACGAGAGTGGACTCATTATTTGTGTTCTTGTTGCCTAGAGACTAGCTCTATTGAGTGATATCAAGCGCCTAGTTAACTAAAGAGTCACGTTGACCCATGAAACTCACTCCCCATGATCCTGCTTTCTCACCCTACGTTAATTCTATTTGATACTCTACTATTTATTGTCTTGTTTGAATTATTTACAATTGCATTGTATTGTCTATTTTCGTTTTAAAGGTTCGAATTAGGTTGTTAGAGAAACCACATTTTGATTGGCTTGAATTAGGGTAGTTAACTGCATCCTGATTGATAATTACATTCTCAGTTGGATTGAAACCTATTATATTACAACCGACGTACAAGTATAATAGGATTTGACAATAGTTTAAAAATTCTGTTATCAAATTGGCGCCGTTGCCAAATGGGTCTCTGCTAGTTACAATTAGGATTGTTAATTTTCTAAACTTAAGTTTTTTTTACTCTTTGTTACATACTCACTTGTGGCACTGTGTTTTGTGTTATGTTTCAAGTGATTTCAACCTCCAGTACGTCAACTTGATCCTACTGCTCAATTTGATTTCACTAAGTTTATGCAGACACGTTCACAAGGAAATCAGAATCTTCTCAAGCATCTTGACAACATTAACCAACTACCACGCGAGTTAAGAGGGCAGATAAACCAAGTCTACAATACACTTACAGAGAGAGTGATAATGAACGCAGACACAGAGTCGAACACACACGTGCCCCCTGTGGACCAGCCTCCACAGAGGAGACCGCGAATAATAGGCGCTGGAGATGCACCTAGTACTCACACCCAGAGACGTGGGATTGTTCCCCCAGCCATTACGAACAACAACTTCGAGATCAAGAGCAGTCTCATCTATATGATCCAAAATAGGCAGTTTCACGGCCTACCTTCTGAAGATCCGCTTGATCACTTGGACGAATTCGAGCGACTCTGTGGACTGCAAAGGCTCAATGGAGTCAGTGAGGACGCATTCAAACTGAGGTTGTTCCCGTTTTCTCTTGGAGACAAAGACCATGTCTCGGAAAAGCACTTACCGCAAGGCTCCATCACTTCATGGGAAGCTTGTAAATCTGCGTTTCTCGCCATATTCTTCTCCAACTCTCGAACTGTAAAGTTGAGAAACGCCATCTCTACCTTCACCCAACAAAATTCTGAAACCTTTGCTGAAGCATAAGAGAGATACAAGAATTATCAGTCTCAGTGCCCACATCATGAATACACTGCTGAGACTCTGCTCAACAATCTCTATAGAGGAGTTCACCTTAACATCCGCAGGTTATTGGATACCGCAAGCCATGGAAATTTCCTTAACCAAGACGTCGCTGATGGTTGGCAGCTAGTGGAGAATATGGCTCAGGCAGATGGGGAGTATAATGAGGACTACGACAGGACGATCATAAACACAGTGGACACAGACACAGTCACTAGGAAGGAACTCAAGGCCCTGAACGTCAAGTTGGACAAAATTGATAGGCTGCTGCAAGTACAACACAAACATGTCCACTTCATGACTGGAGATGAACATGTTCCAGACGAGGAGGATGATCAGGTTGAGGAGATCAGTTATTTGCAGAATCAGGGAGGTAGTTACAAGCAGTACAACAACTACAAGCAGCACCCAAACCTCTCATACAGAAGCAACAACGTGGCAAATATCCAAGACCAGACCCACCGAAACCCCCACACGCTCAATCGAATGCGTTTGCCCCAAAGCAGCAATATCACAAGAGTTACCAGACATCTGCAAACATACCACCTGGATATGAAGCACACACTCCACTAACCGCTACACAGCCACCAGAAGTTTTGAGCCTACTCCAAGAAATTCTGAAGGGACAGAAAGCGTCTGCTGCTGAAGTCACGCAGAAATTTTCAGAGGTGCACTCTAAGATTGACGCCTCTCACAACGATCTCACATGCAAGTTTGAGACACTGAACGCAAGACTCAAGTACGTGGAGAGTCAGAAAGCGTCATCTTCTACAGTGAAGACAACATGCCAACTTTCATGGAAAGCAATTCCCAACCCAAAAGAGTATCATGCCAATACCATCACCCTGAGAAGTGGACACGAGTTATTGATTCGAGCAGAGACTACAAAGGATACTGAGGATAGTAAGGTTCAGGAGGGGGAGGATTTTCTCATCAAGGATCAGACAGAGACTCGACCTGGAGCTATTACTAAGCCACAACCTTCTGAAAAACCCACACCTAAGCTCGACACAACCAACCAAGCTGAACCCAGACCCAACACTTCAGACGTTTGTCCACCTACAGGAGCCGCAGAGAGGAGTAAACCATTTGTTCTTCCACCATATAAACCCCAATTACCCTTTCCCCAAAGATTCAAGAAGGAGCTTACTGAGAAGTACAAGGCGCTCTTTGACAAGCAGATGAAAGACATTGAGGTGCAGATTCCGATTCTAGCCGCTTTTATGCTAATACCTCCATACCAGAAATTCCTCAAGGATGCAGTTAAGGAGAGAACTCAAACAGTCAAGGGTATGTTCGTACTGACACACGAAATTAGCGCCATAATCCAAAGGAAAGTTGTGCCAAAAAAGCTTGGTTATCCTGGAACCTTTACAATCCCATGCTCGCTTGGACCCCTATCATTCAGCAAGTGTCTCTGCGATCTAGGCGCCTCAATCAGCCTCATGCCGCTTTCAGTTGCAAAAAGGTTAGGCTTTGTTGATTACAAGCCTTGCAAAATCTCATTGATTCTGGCACATAGGTCAGTGAGAACCCCTCATGGCATCCTAGAAGACCTTCCTGTGAAGGTGGGGGGAGTTGAGATACCAACGGATTTTGCTGTATTGGAGATGGAAGAAGAACCTAAGAACCCTCTGTTATTTGGAAGACCTTTCTTGGCCACAACATGTCTTTAATTGATGTTAGGAATGGAGTCATCGAGCTGAATCTGGGTCCAGATCTTAGAATGAAATTCAACATCAATGATGTGATTAAGAAACCAACGATTAAAGGTCAAGTGTTCTCAATGCACGAGATGAACACTCTTGCTGATGAGCTGTTAGAGGAATTGGCAGTAGAAGATCAACTGCCAGATGCTCTGACAAAGCCAGCCGCTGAAGGGTACCTGAGTATGGAAGCTGAATGCTATGTGAAGTTGTTGGATTGCCACAGACCAATCAAGAGTCCAGCGGTGATTGAGGAATTGGACTCGAGTGCATCTGAGGCGGACTCGAGACAGAGAATTGAGCTGCAAGTGCTCGAGCGCGCTATGCCTCACGTTACTGATGATTGGTCTGAGCTCATGGTGCCCAAAGTGGAGCTGAAACCACTTCCTGCAGGACTGAGGTATGCTTTTCTGGGCCCCAATTCCACTTATCCTGTAATTGTAAATGACGCCTTGAATGATGATGAATTGAGTATGCTTTTGACTAATCTTAAACCTTTTAGAAAATCCATAGGATATACGCTTAAGGATATTAAAGGAATCTCTCCAAGTTTTTGCATGCATAGGATACACTTAGAAGATGAATCTCATTCTAGTGTAGAGCCCTAGAGGAGATTGAATCTGAACCTTAAAGAAGTGGTTAAAAAAGAGATACTTAAGTTGCTAGACGCTGATGTTATATACCCAATCTCTGATAGTAAGTGGGTCTCGCCTGTGCATTGTGTTCCTAAGAAAGGGGGTATTACTGTGGTTAAGAATGATAAAGGCGAATTAATACCCACTAGAACCATAACGGGGCATAGGATGTGCATAGACTATAAGAGGTTGAATTCATCCAGCAGGAAAGATCATTTCCTTTTGCCTTTTATTGATCAGATGGTTGAAAGGTTGTCAGGTAAAAAGTATTACTATTTCCTTGACGGGTACAGCTGGTTCTTCCAGATCCCTATACACCCGGATGATCCGGAAAAAACTACTTTTACCTGCCCTTATGGCACTTTCGCTTACAAACGCATGCCGTTTGGGTTGTGCAATGCTCCTGCTACATTTCAGGGCTGTGTGACTTCCATTTTCTCGGATTTGATTGAGGACGTAATCGAAGTGTTTATGGACAATTTTTCCGTCTATGGTTCTTCCTACTCCTCTTGTTTGTCAAATTTGTGCAGGGTGCTTAACAGGTGCGTTGACACCAACCTTGTGCTCAACTAGGAAAAGTATCACTTCATGGTTCAAGAAGGTATAGTGTTGGGGCACAAAATATCTGAGAGGGGTATTGAGGTTGACAAGGCAAAGATTGAGGTCATGGCTCAACTGAAACCCCCTAAGACAGTGAAGGATATCCGAAGTTTTCTGGGTCACGCTGGGTTCTACACAAGGCCCCAGACGAGCCTACTATGCAAGGAGGTCGAGTTCAATTTCAACCTTGAGTGTCTCGAAGCGTTCCTTAAAATCAAAGAGGCGCTAATATCTGCTCCAATAGTCCAAGTCCAGACTGGGACCTCCCATTCGAGATCATGTGTGATGCAAGCGATTTTGCTGTTGGAGCAGCCCTGGGTCAGAGAAAGGACAAGAAGTTGAATGTGATACACTACGCTAGCAGAACTCTGGACAACGCCCAGACCAAGTACGCCACCACAGAAAAGGAACTCTTTGCTGTAGTTTTCGCGTTTGAGAAATTCAGATCATACTTGGTGGGATCCAAGGTTATTTTTCACACTGATCACGCAGTGTTGAAATATCTTATGAAGAAAAAGATGCTAAGCCGAGACTATTGAGATGGATACTGCTGCTGCAAGAGTTTGATTTAGAGATTGTGGACAAACAAGGAGTGGAAAATGGGGTCGCAGATCACCTGTCACGAATGATGATTGAGGACTCGACCCCTATTGATGACTAAATGCTAGAAGAGCAACTCATGACTCTGGGAGCAGAAGAGAAGTGTTCTCAAATCAACAAGAAGTTAGATGGATCCACTCTACCTTGGTATGCGGATTTAGTCAATTACTTAGTCGTGGGTGAAGTGCCTAGTTGTTTGGACGCCTATCAGAGGAAGAAGTTTTTCAGAGACGTCAACCACTACTTCTGGGATGAGCCCTACTTATGCAAGAAAGGAGCAGATGGTTTGTTCAGAAGGTGCATATCAGAAGAAGAGGTTCAGGGTGTTCTGGAGCATTGTCATGAGTCTGCTTACGGTGGACATTTTTCCACGTTCAAGACAGTCCAGAAGATTCTCCAATCAGGGTTATGGTGGCCGACAGTGTTCAGGGACACCCAGGATTTCATCTCCAAGTGTGATCCATGTTAGAGAATGGGTAGTATCAGCAGAAGGAACAAGATGCCACATAACCCAATTCTAGAGGTTGAGATATTTGACTGTTGGGGAATCGACTTCAATGAGCCTTTCAATCCACCATCTCATGGGAATCGCTACATTCTCATCGCAGTGGACTACGTCTCGAAGTGGGTAGAAGCTGTGGCAAGTCCGACTAATGATGCTAGAGTCGTCATCAAGCTGTTCAAGAGCATCATTTTCCCCAGATTTGGTGTGCCTCGTGTTGTAATAAGTGATGGAGGCTCCCACTTTATCAACAAGGTGTTTGAGAACCTGCTAAAGAAAAATGGAGTTAAGCATAAGGTAGCTACGCCTTATCATCCACAAACTAGTGGTCAGGTGGAGGTTTCAAACAAGCAGATCAATGCAATTTTAGTTCGAGTTGTTGGGGTGTCAAAACGTGATTGGGCCCTGAAGTTGGACGACGCCCTGTGGGCTTACAGAACAGCCTTCAAGACACCAATCGGAAGGACACCATTTTAGCTCTTGTATGGAAAAGCATGTCATATGCCTGTCGAGATAGAGTACAAGGCACTGTGGGCCACAAGGTTCATTAATTTTGATCTCAGAATCGCTCAAGAGAAAAGGGTCCTGAACCTGCATGAGTTAGAGGAGGACAGACTTGAAGCCTACGAGAGCTCGAAATTGTACAAGGAAAGGACAAAAGCCATCCACGAAAAGAAGATTGCACACAAGAAAATCACGCCAGGCGACCAAGTGTTACTGTTTAACTCGAGGCTAAAATTGTTCCGAGGAAAGTTGAAGTCAAAATGGTCAGGTCCATTCCGAGTGAAAGAAGTTTTGCCATATGGAAACGATTTCACTCTGAATGGGCAGAGGGTTAAGCAGTATCGAGCCGATGAGACTATTCACGAGAGAATCTCAGTTTCTCTCGATGAACCAACTGACCTTTGAAAGAGTGAAAGTCAAACTCAGTGACTATAAACAAGCGCACTTGGGAGGCAATCCCATGCATTTCCTTGCACATATGTTAATTATGCTTTTACAATTTTTATCGTGTATCTTAGTATTTGATTTTCAGGAATCGAGCTTGCAACTCGAGCTCCCTGCGCCTCATGCACCTCGTCTGCGCCCTGACGACAGCTCGAGCTCCTGCGAGTCTCCAACTCGAGCGCCAAGCTCGAGCACACGACCAGCTGCCCCACTCAACGCTCCACACCTAGTCGCCTCATGCTCGACCAAGCTTGAGTCCCCACTCGAGCTCCTCCCAGCTTCACTCGAGTATTGCCGTCAAATACACGCGCCATCACGCCATCATACACACGCACCGTCACGACGCTCTGTCCAGCCGCCGCTGAGGTATGACTGCACCACTCCTCGTGTATATATTACTACATGCTTTTATTATGTTTGCTGGTCTGGGATCCTTTTTCATTCTTTTATGTACACAAGAGGACTATGTGATGTAAGTCTGGGGGAGGATTCTAGACTTCATTTGATCATACGCATCATAAAAAAAATGAAAACGCATCCTTCAAAAACATAGTGTTCATATAGTTTCACGCATTGAACCTAGGATCGAGTCTAAGTTTTGGGAATCATCTTTGTATGGATATACAGTATTGCTAGGTTGATTGATTAGTAACCATAGTGAACTCTGGGACTTGCAGTTCTTCTCTTTCGAAACTGAACAGGTAGATCGTCCGCCTTTGAAACCTGTGCTTATGTTGTGTCTCGAAAGGACCTGGTTTATTTCCTCTAATATTGAATTTGAATTTGCCAAGATAGGGGTTTGAGATGCATTGAATTTGATCCTTCCTTGAGTTTAGCTTGTCAATTAGAAAGAATGAAAGAAAAAAAAATTAGGTACTTCTCATTTAATTCAGCTCACATAACAAGGTCTAAGGTGAACGGGGATTGTGCGTAAACCCATATTTTCTTGTGTTCACTGATAAAACCAATATGATTTTGCCTAAGGTGAACGGGGAGTGTGCGTAAACCCGTACTTTTTCGTCTTCATTGAGAAAGCAAAGACATTGATTCCTAAGGTGAATCAGGGCTGTGCGTAGACCCGTACTTCCTATCGTTCACTAATAAAGCTCGAGCATAATTCTAAGTTTGAGCAGAAACTGAATCTAAAAAAAAATTGTGCTGAATAAATTAAGTTTGCTAAACTCTTGGAAGTTGCACTAATAGTCTATGATCAATAACCCCTCTTGAGGCCCGCACTTTTGGAACTAAGATTCAAACTAGCGCTTCTTAGAGCTCAACTAAGCATTAGGGATATCTGGTTAAGATGCTAAGCCTTGATGAGAGTAGTTTAAATTTGTAAGTATCTTTATAGAAAACGATACATTGAACTTGGTTTTAGATGCGCCAAATTGGGAGAATATTTGATATACATGTTTTTACCACGTCTTAGGAGCATCATTTAGGTATATAATACGTAGATTTTGATACATTCTCATATTGTTGGAGTCTAGATAGTATCATTCATACACATTCTTGCATATGCATACATACTACGTTTTGTGAGTGTTCAGGTACTGGTCGAGCCCAGATTGAGCCCCAAGTCGAGCCCAGATTGAGCCCCAGGTCGAGCCCAGATTAAGCTCCAGATTGAGCCCGAGGTCGAGCTCAGATTGAGCCCCAGGACGAGCCCCCAACTCGAGCTCCCAACTCGAGCTCCTAACTCGAGCCCCCAACTCGAGCCCCCAATTTGAGCTCCCAACTCGAGCTCCAACTCAAGCTCCCAATTCGAGTTCCCAACTCGAGCCCCCAACTCGAGATCACTCACGCGCCAGATCGAGCTCACATGCGCTTCAGCTCGAGTACTCACGATAACACACGCGTAAGTCCACTCACTCGAGCTCAACTTGAGTACCCATTCGCGGAGGGCCAGCTCAAACGCACTACTACTCTTTTCGCTATTGGGCCAAACCGAGGCTAAAATCCACTGCGCATTGGGCCGAGTTTATCTAGGGTTTTGCTATGACTTTAGTATAAACATTCTTACATGTTGCAAAACCCGAGACCTAGTTTTTACAATTGATTTTTCTTGCGAACTTAGAGCCTTGTAATCGAACCCAACTTTCTGATTTTCGAGTTTATTTTTATGCAATTCAGTTTTACATTAAGTGTTTATTTCATACGTTGTTCGAGTCCTTTATTGATGCATTCAAACCTTGAATTCGTGTTTGGTATTAAACTCATGCATTCTGAGTAGTCACCTAGGGTTCCTGAAGATGAGTTAGGTCTACGTGATGCTTAGGTTTTTTAAGGCGCTTAGGGTTAGATTTGTGTAAGTCTTTTCTGATTTGGTGTTATCATCACTAGTTTCATTCTTATCAACTGAGGCTTGTTCTGAGACGCTCTAGCACCGATGGGTGTTTGGTAGAGCGTCAAACTGAACCACTTCAGAGATTCACATTAAGCGAGTTGATCGTTCATTCCAACTAGATTATCAAACTCCTATGGCGATAGGGTCTGTTAGTAGTCTACTCGAGTTGTTTACCACGAGAGTGGACTCATTATTTGTGTTCTCGTTGCCTAGAGATAGCTCTATTGAGTGATATCAAGCGCCTAGTTAACTAAAGAGTCACGTTGACCCATGAAACTCACTCCTCAAGATCCTGCTTTCTCATCCTGCGTTAATTCTATTTGATACTTTACTGTTTATTGCCTTGTTTGAATTATTTACAATTGCATTGTATTGTCTATTTTCGTTTTAAAGGTTTGAATTAGGTTGTTAGAGAAACCACACTTTGATTGGCTTGAATTACGGTAGTTAACTGCATCCTGATTGATAATTACATTCCCAGTTGGATTGACACCTATTATACTACAACCAACGTTCAAGTATAATAGGATTTGACAATAGTTTAAAAATTCTGTTATCAATATTCATCATCATTCTGGCCATATTTTGCAGTTACAGGTTTAGAAGTCTTCTGATGAGCAACGATTGTCTATGCATGTCAAGTAGTTATCATTTCGTGACACTCTAGCGCCATCGTTCTCATATCTTTAATAGATGTGGAAGGTATTTCTTGTATAGAAGTAAGGATTATGTATCTGATTTGATCAAATGCAAGAGATGAATTAGGTTATTATGTTTCCCAAGAAGTTGATTATTGCTCTTTAAGATCGATCGTTGTAGAGTTAAATCTTTACTATTCATACATCAATAGAACGTTTTTGTTAAACATGTCTTTGTAAATTCTCATTATTGTTATTAATATTGTTTTTGTAAATAATAAGTGGAGTTTTTGGAATTCAAAATTCAAAGATTCAAAAAAAAATATTAATAATTTTAATCGAGCACAATATTAAAATGTATATTGTTTTAGTAACTAAAAACAAATCTTATTAAATAATTTCTAATTACAGAGAAAAATGGGTTATACTATATGACAATACAATAACAACGTATAAAATTGTTATCTAAAACGTCCAACCTATTATAACGGGGGTATACATAGCACTAAATCATTAAATAAAATGTCAAGAAAAAAGTCAAAAAAATAAGTCAAAAAA
Organism: Lepidium sativum; assembly: GCA_023374145.1. NCBI lineage: Eukaryota > Viridiplantae > Streptophyta > Magnoliopsida > Brassicales > Brassicaceae > Lepidium > Lepidium sativum. The sequence goes on from JAKUCM010005093.1 coordinate 21,094, forward strand.
ATGTCATAAATAGTCAAAAACCATTCACTCCGATTAACAGAAAAAATAATTGTAATTTTCTATTTTTTATATTTCCTAAGTGTAGATAGTTATACATTTTTTAAAAAAATAATCCTTTTAAAAGACTGAATAATAAAGTTAAATAGATATTGACAACAAAAAACTTAAAAGGATATTGGAAAAAAAAAGAACTCAAATGGATACATCTATATATATACATTACTTATTCAGAAATAAATCCTTAAAATGTTTCTATAATATATCTGTCTTAAAATGTTTTATTTTTTTAGGATTTCTAACTAGGCATTACTAGAAAAAAATTTTATTTAATAAATATCTATTCATGAACCATTAGCTGGAAAATTCATTTAACTCATCATTAAGCTTCTTGGATTTAAATCTTTATTAAAAAATTATTATGTAAATTATAAAATGTAGACATATATATTGAAGAAATTTTTTTATTTTTATATAAGTACATAATGAGATTTATTATGAATTATCCTATATTTTTACGGAAAATATTAGAATAATCCCTGAGTTAAATTTGACATATATCTATCCATTGAATTTTTTTGAAAACTTCATTTTACGTAATGAATTTGGATTAAAACGAAATGGAGAGATTATAATTAGAAACAAAGCAAAAAAAAAGATAACTATCTTACAAGGAAAAATATATATTTAAGAACTATGTAAATTGTGATAAAAGTGATTTAGAAGTAGTTTAAAATTGTAATGTATCTTTAGACAAAACAAGACATTGAACTTGGTTTTAGATGCACCAAATCGTGGGAATATTCATCATCATTCGGGCTATATTTTTATGTTACAAGTTTAGAAGTCTTCTGATGAGGAATGATTGTCTATGCATGTCAAGTAGATATCATTTGGCGGCACATCTATCGCCATTAATCTCATATCTTCAATAGATGTGGAAGTTATTTTTTTTGTATAGAAGTAAGGATCATGTCTCTGATTTTATCAAATCCAAGAGATAAATTAGGTTATTATGTCTCCCAAGAAGTTGATTATTGCTCTTTATGCTCGATCGTTGTAGTGTTAAATCTTACTATTCATACATCAATAGGACGTTTTTGTTAAACTTCCCATATTTAGCATGACTAAACATGTCTTTGTACATTATCATTACTTTTTTTGTTTTTGTTTATGTAAATTATAAGTGGAGTTTTTGGAATTCGAAATTCAAAGATTCAAAAAAAAAAACATAAATCATTTTAATTGACTGAAAATTAAAAATGTGTACTGTTTTAATAACTAAAAAAATGTTATTAAATAATTTCTAATCACAGAGAGAAATGCGTTATTGTATATGACAATACGATAACAATATATAAAATTGTTATCTAAAATGTCTGACCTATTATAACCGGGTAGACATAGCACTATATCATTACAAAAAATGTCAAGAAAAAAAAGTCAAGAAAATAAAATATACCATAGATGGTCGAAAATCATTTACT
>JAKUCM010005094.1:0-16542 GCA_023374145.1 Lepidium sativum
AATAATCAAATAAGAAAAAAAACTAAATTTTAGTATTAATTAATTTATTATACTAATTATTGTTTATTTTTTGGGTTATCTATTAGTATTATACTAATCAAATTTTGATTCTTTGGTTAATTTTAGTTATAAGTAATCATTCGAACCGAATAACCAAAAATATTTCGGTTCTAAATCACTTTTCTATTTCAAGTATCCATTTAGAACCAAAACCGACAAAAATTTAATCAAGCCAAATCGAATTTAATTTTAGTCGGTGCCTACATATATGGTTACCATATTTTCATAACCGAAAGAACCGAAATGGTAGATGTGGTTGCAGACTAGATTATTATGGTAGATGTGGTTGTAGGCTAGATTATTAATGGTATCTCCTCCTTTGAATGTTTGAAGGCAAATAGTGCAATTTTTTAGTTATGAATTATAGTTATGAAGCAGATTTCAATCAGGATTCTGGTCTTGTTTTATTTATTATTTAAAGATCAAAAGTACATGTGTGAAATTATTTGAAGACCATACTTATAATATTATCTGAAGAACAATTTAAGAATATATCTCTTATGAAGTAATATTTATTTATAAAATTATGTCATTGAAATATCCAAATTGCATAAGATGTTATTCTTTTCGAATAATTATATTGATAAGATACAATAACCTCAAATCCTTTTATAGTTTGTCTAAATTAAGAGAAAGGGAAAAAATTCTAGATATCAGAATTTATTAGTTAGATTAACTAAACGGAAAAATGACATGTATATAAGATATTCAACCCAGTTATTTTGGATAGTAAAAACAATACAAATAAAAAGTAACTATGGACATTTAAAAGTGATGAATATATATAGTTTCAATAGAAGATTAAACAACTTCATCACTGTAAATCAACCGACATGTAATATGGACATTCAAAGGTCTTTTAAATTCGAATAACGAAGATTAAATTACATATTATATAGTCTTTGGTCCATAAATATATTTAAAATGTAAAACAAAACCTTTATTTTCAAAGATTTTTTTAAAAAAAATCGAATGGATTTAGTCAATAAAAAGAGATGAAGAATTGGACGAAGAAGAAGGTTCAATTTCAGGTAATTAGAGGGTTTTAATTTATGAATGACAAAATCTAGATATATTACAAACAGTTTAATATTAGTATTTTTTCCAAATATATAATAACTAAATTATGCTATATAAGCTAATTGATTATAAAATATATTATGAAAATTGTTTATTCTAAAGAAATTTTATTTTACAGAAACCTATTTAAGTTTTTTCTTTGACTCGGTTCATATTCAATTTAGGTTTTTTAAATATGTAAAAAAAGATAAATATAGTTCATCTTACCTTACAATAAATTCTTTTGTTTCATGCAATCTCTTTATCAACACATTATCTACACCTTGGATTAATGAAGCCATTTGCAGGTTTGTGTCATGATAGATCCAATAAACTTTGGATAACTTTACGTTTGGCTAGTAGTGAATATTGAGTGGAAGTAATTTTATAGAAAGGTGATCTCGTATTAGTGCAACGTTAAACCAAAAAAGGAGAAATAAGATGGAACTTGTGAATAGTATGGAGGGACAGGAAATTGACAAAACTTGTAACATTGAGAATGATTTTAAATTAAATCAAAGAAACAACTTGTAATGTGAGGTGAATAAGCCGGTTTAGTTGTCTAGACGGAAGCGCTTCTCGTTCTTCACGTCTTCATCAGATATTTCGTTTGGAGGTTTTTTGTCACTTTGAGATAAGCTGAAATGTGTTTTTGTTGTTATGTTAATGTCGATTTGGCTATAATTGGGAAATGATTGTAATCATGCAATAACATCAGAGAATATAACATTTGGTGTCATCAACATCATTGTCAAAAAAGAGGCGGGTAGCTGATGTCGAGCTTAGGATTAGAGTACATGTAGGAAAATTAGGTGTGTAGTGGGATCGAATATAAGTTGTAGTTGTATTTGGGATTAGTGATTAGGGAATTGAATATACCTCCTATAGATTTTGGGTTCACAGTAGTGATGAGAATCACTTTTGGCTTGATGTGTGCGTTATTCCATCGGGTCCTAAAATTTTCGACAATGTTTCCTCATAAGCTAACACGGATTGTGTCACCACTGGATATTAAATGTTAGGTCGTTATCTTGAGAGAGAGACGTATTAAGCGTAAAGCTTGCGGGGGCTTACTATTGATGTTGGAGGTGTAGAAACACTCTATCACTTGATCTTGTGTCATGTACTTGTGGTGTCATTTCTTTAGTGGATGTCAAGTGGAGGTTGTCACCTGAAATTACGCGGAGCTCACCTATGACATCTAAAAGACGTAAAAGTAAGTTTGTGTGACGTGATGTTTATGTGCTAAGTATTGTAAATGGGTAAGTATTGGGTTACCGAAGAGGTCAATGTTGGTGTCAGCAATTGCAGAAAACTCTTGGAAAATCTTTAGCCTAAACTTGTCTTCTTCAATTATGTGATCTCCGAATGGTGTCGGGAGGCTCGTTGTTTTGTCAGTGACACAAATGGAGTGTTTGTAGTCGGAGACGCGGTAGTACTTCTTGCTGGGATTGACCATGAAGTTTTTCAATTTGTATAATGTGGTCGCCATCAATTCTCCTTGAAATTGAATTGCCCGGTTTGCCGAAATAAAACTTTGAACTGCATTTCCCTGCAGTCATATTGATACGAAAAAATCAGTGTTGTATAATTAGAAGAAATAGATTTCAATATACCTTGTAGTCAGAGAAGAGGAATTCAATGCATTTAATATTCTTCTTGTACGTATTAAAAAGCTTAGAAAAATTATAAGGAACAAAAAATTTTTTAAACAAAATGGACCAAGACATACAAAATCGAAGGCCTAAAATTCTGCAATTGTAGATTCGAGATAGCTGTGAGCATTAATCATATATTCATATTCTTTTGTGTCTTTTAAATTCTCTATGTTTGTGATTTTGATTCATAAATCATACTATCGTTTTCAATTTCCAATGTCATTTTAATATTTTTTTTTTGCTTTGCTTATATTCATATATAAAATAATATATCTATTGTAGCTTAGTTGTTAACAGTATAAAGATAATATAATAATTTTAATATTAAAAATATTCTGAAGCATCAGCACAAAAAACTGAATGACATGTCAATGTAAAAGTGTTTTTAAAAAACTTTTAACCAAAAAAATTCCATGATTTATAGAAAGTAAATGATGTTACCCTTCTCAATAAATGACAGATTAAAGAACTTATACGCTAGTCATTTTTTGGGACTAATATAAATTGGTCACTAAAATTGGTCACTAAAAACATGTAAGTTGTAAAACTTAGTCCGTGAATTATGATTTTTTACTTTTTTTTGGTTACTCTCTGTTATTGCTTCGTTTGGATCACTGTGATAACCCATAGTAAACTAATAATTAAACGAACAAATATGGAAGCTATAGATGTTAAAATCAATCAAACAATTTTCAAAACCCGCTTAGCAGTATAATCTCGAAAGGAATAAAGGAAGACAACAAATTTAAGGGTAACAAAAAGAAAAAAGAGGTATTTAGATTGTTGTACCTAATAAAGCAAAGGTCGAGAATATTTGACATTGATGATCTTCTGGAAAAATGCTAAGGTTTGTGTTTTTTCACATGAACCATATTAGTTTGAGACAAATGAGAATATAAGAAATCACTAAAGATTAAACGAATTAGACAAATACGTGCAGTAGGGAACGTCAGAAAATTGGAAGAGAAAGTTTTGTGATTAATTTTAGTAACATTTATCACTTTTAAATATATTGTGGATCAATGTCCATTTAGTTTCCATCAATTTTTTAATAAAACTAACGCTTAAACGTAGAGTGTGGGATGTTTAAAAGGTGAGTCACTAAGTGAGTTCTTTAAGAATTGTTTTAGAAAATTTATGCTGACATGGCATCATTAGAAGAGATTAAAAAATCGGATGTGGAGAGCTTAAGAGGTCTCAAAACCTTCCTTTTTATTAGTAAAACTAGGGGATTGACCAGGTAACTTGTCAAATTTTGTGATTTGTGTTGTATTTTTGGAATGAAAGCTATGTGAGTGAGAAAAAGATAATTTAATTACTATTTGAACTGATAAAATTAAAGATATATTGCCCTATATATTGGATAATTTTTATTTGCGTTAAGACAACTTATTATGCAATCATGGTGGTAGATGTGGTTGCAGGCTAGATTAATAATGGCATCTCGTCCTTTGAATGTTTGAAGGCAAATAGTGCAATTTTTCAGTTATGAAACAGACTTCAATCAGGATTCTGGTCTGGTTTTATTTATTATTTAAAGATCAAAAGTACATGTGTGAAATTATTTGAAGACCATACTTATAATATTATCTGAAGAACAATTTAAGAATATATCTTTTATGAAGTAGTATTTATTTATAAAATTATGTCATTGAAATATCCAAATTGCATAAGATGTTATTCTTTTCGAATAATTATATCGATAAGATACAATAACCTCAAATCCTTTTATAGTTTGTCTAAATTAAGAGAAAGGGAACAAATTCTAGATGTCAGAATTATTAGTTGGATTAACTAAGCGGAAAAATGACATGTATATAAGATATTCAATCCCATTATTTTGGATAGTATAAAAAATAAGAATAAAAAGTAACTATGGACATTCAAAAGTGGTGAATATGTATAGTTTCAATAAAAGATTAAACAACTTCATCAGTGTAAATCAACCGACATGTAATATGGACAATCAAACGTCATTCGAATTCAAATAATGAAGATTAAGTTACATATTATATTGTCTTTTGTCCATACATATATTTAAAATGTAAAACAAAACCTTTATTTTCAAAGATTTTAAAAAAAAATTGAAATGGATTTAGTTAATAAAAAGAGATGAAGAATTGGGCGAAGAAGAAGGTTCCGTTTCAGGTAATTAGAGGGTTTTGATTTATGAATGACAAAATCTAGATATATAATAAACGGTTTAATACTAGTATTTTTCCAAATATATAATAACTAAATTATGTTATATAAGCTAATTGATTATATAATACATTATAAAAATTGTTTATTCTAAAGAAATTTTATTTTAAAGAAACCTATTTAAGTTTTTTCTTTGACTCGGTTCATATTCAATTTAGGTTTTTCAAATATGTAAAAAAAAAAAGATAAATATAGTTCATCTTACCTTATAATAAATCCTTTTGTTTCATGCAATATCAACACATTTTCTACACCTTGGATTAATGAAGCTGTTTGCATGTTTTTGTCATGAAACTTTGGATGACTTTATTAACATATTGCATATTCAACAAAACACAACATTTGGATAGTAATGAATATTGAGTGGAAGTAACTTTATAGAAAGGTTATCTTGTATTAGTGCAACGTTAAACCAAAAAAAGGGAAATAAGATGGAACTTGTGAATAGTATGGAGGGACAGGAAATTGACAAAACTTGTAACATTGAGAATGGTTTTAAATTAAATCAAAGAAACAACTTGTAATGTGAGGTGAATAAGCTGGTTTAGTTGTCTAGACGGGGGCGCTTCTTGTTCTTCACGTCTTCATCGGATATTTCATTTGGATGTATGTTCCGAGCCTTAGAAAGAATTGCACAGTCAGCAGATATGCGGTTATTTATTCCGGACGCCTCGTTATTCAAGCTAACGTCGCTCAAAATAATACGGGAGACAGTGAAAGTTTGACGTAAATCTTGGAAGTTGTACATTGACATTTTGATCTGGAATTTGCAAGTTTGGTCAATAATGTGTTTTAAACCTTGAGGAGTTTTAGTTTTTAGTGCTTCATTGTTATCATCTCCTTGGGTAAAAAGGTAACAAAGTTTGGTTATTACTTTTATGGAATGTTAGGTGTGTTTTTGAGGTGAAAGGGCATTGAATATACCTCGATAAATGCGTCTATAATTTCAGAAGCTTTCCGTCCTGCAAAGTTTGTCCCTTCACGATCAAAAATCACAAATGTTGTTGTGTCTTTGTTGTGGTCACGGACCCTTACTTCAAAGCGGTACCTACACATCCATTTGGATACAATTATTTGTTGTTTGATTTGTATTTTTGTTGGACATGTCCTTTTCGAATGAAAGCATAGTGTGCAAACCTGATGAGGCCGACATTGTTATATTTTTGACACGTGTTACAGTATAATGAGGAGCTTGATTTTCCCAACTTTGTGTTACAGCTACTGCACGAGATGTAGTACCAACCATATTGTTCGTCAATGGCATCTATTGTAGTGAGACAGATAAAGGTTGCCGCCTTGTTTATTGTCATTGGAAAGTAATTAATAATTTCGACGACTGTGTTACGGAGTTAATTCTTTGATAGTCACAGTTTCCAGTTTTGTGATGGAGGATGATGCGCTTGAAACAGTCGGAGGTTTTTTGTCACTTTGAGATAAGCTGAAATGTGTTTTTATTGTTATGTTAGTGTCGATTTGGCTATCATTGGGAAATGATGGTAATCATGCAATAGCATCAAAGAATATACCTTTTGAAAAAACCTTTGGTGTCATCAACGTCATTGTCAAAAAAGAGGCAGGTAGCTGATGTCGAGCTTAGGGTTACAGTATATGTAGGAAAATTAGATGTGTAGTGGGATCGAATATAAGTTGTATTTGGGATTAGTGAACATGAAATTGAATATACCTCCTATAGATTTTGGGTTCACAGTAGTGATGAGAATCACTTTTGGCTTGATGTGTGCGTTATTTCATCGGGTCCTAAACTTTTCGGAAATGTTTCCCCATAAGCTAACACGGATTATGTCACTACTGGATATTAAATGTTAGGTCGTTATCTTGAGAGAGAGAGACATATTAAGCGTAAAGCTTGCAAGGGCTTACTCTTGATGTTGGAGGTGTAAAAACACTCTATCACTTGATCTTGTGTCATGTACTTGAGGTGTAAAGTGGAGGTTGTCACCTGAAATTACGCGGAGCTCACCTATGACATCTAAAAGACGTTAAGTTAAGTTTGTGTGCCGTGATGTTTATGTGCTACGTATTTTAAATGGGTAAGTATTGGGTTACCAAAGAGGTCAATGTTGGTGTCAGCAATTGCAGAAAACTCTTGGAAAGTCTTTAGCCTAAACTTGTCTTCTTCAATTATGTGATCTCCGAGTGGTGCTAGGAGGAATGTTGTTTTGTCAATGAAACAGATGGAGTGTTTGTAGTCGGAGACACGGTAGTACTTCTTGTTGGGATTGACCATGAATTTTTTCAATTTGTATATTGTGGTCGCCATCAATTCTTCTTGAAACCGAATTTCCCGATTTGTCGAAATAAAACCTTGAACTGTATTTTCCTGCAGTCGTATTGATACAAAAAAATCAGTGTTGTATATTTAGAAGAAATAGATCTCAATGTACCGTGGAGTCAAAGAGGAGGAATTTAATGTCTTTAATATTCTTCTTGTACGTATTAAAAAGCTTAGAAAAATTATAAGGGACAAAAAAAATATTAAAACAAAATGGGTTTGAAAAAGGAAAAACACATCAAAAAGAGACCAAGACATACAAAATCGAAGGCCTAAAATTCTATAATTGTAGATTCAAGATAGATGTGAGCATTGGTCATATATTCATATTCTTTTGTTTCTTTTAAAATCTCTATATTTGTGATTTTGATTCATAAATCATATTATCGTTTTCTATTTACAATGTCATTTTAATATATTTTTTTGCTTTACTTGTACTCATAGATCAAATAATATATCTATTGTACCTTAGTTGTTTAACATTATAAAGATAATATAATAATTTTAATATAAAAAATATTCTGAAGCATCAACACAAAAAATTAAATGACATGTCAATGTAAAAGTGTTTTTAAGAAACTTTTAACAAAATAATTCCGTGATTTAGTCAGTGAATTATGATTTTTTACTTCTTTTTTTGTTACTCTTCGTTGTTGCTTCGTTTGGATCACTGTGAAAACTCATAGTAAAGTTATAATTAAACGAACAAATATGGAAGCTATAGATGTTAAAATCAATCAAACAATTTTCAAAACCCGCTTAGCAGTATTCTCTCGAAAGGAAGACAACGAATTTAAGGGTAACAAAAAGAAAAAAGAGTTATTCAAATTGTTGTTCCTAATAAAGCAAGGGTCGAGAATATTTGACATTGATGATCTTCTTGGAAAACGCTAGGGGTTGTTTTTTCACATGAACCATATTTGTTTGAGACAATGAGAATATAAGAAATCACTAAAGATTAAACGAATTAGACAAATAATTGCAGTAGGGAACGTTAGAAAATTGGAAGATAAACTTTTGTGATTAATTTCAGTAACATTTATCACTTTTAAATATATTATGGATCAATGCTCATTTAGTTTCCATCGATTTTTAATAAAACTAACGCTTAAATGTAGAGTGTGGGATGTTTAAAAGGTGAGTCACTAAGTGAGTTCTTTAAGAACTGTTTTAGAAAATTTATGGTGACATGGCATCATTAGTATATAGATATAGATTAAAAAATCTGATGTATATGGCTTAAGAGATCTCAAAACTTTGATTTTATTAGTATATAGATATAGATTTTGCTTGGCAAATTAATACGGCACCAAACTTTAAGGACCAATCAGTTGTTTTTTTTGGAATAATAACTTAATTTTGATGTCTTTATTTTCTTTAATGCATGATGACCAGTACATCTGTTTTGTACATTACATAAGAAATAAGAACATAGAGACCAAGCAAAACATAGTAGTCATGGTTTTTCTGGTACCTTCCATTGCTGATCACTATTATTCTGTGAATTAAAAGAAATCATGGTTCAATGATCCAATTCTTAAGTTTTGGACCAAACCCAGTAAAAGCCTTGTTTGATCTTGCTCCAATATGTAGGGTATAGAACACTCTAATACAGAAGAGAAACAAACATAAAACTATTTAGATATTGGATTAATATAAACAGCTAGTTATCTAAGAATTATGACTATAGAGGATCACAGTAATAACAGTGGGAGTTTCTTATTTCAACTACTAGACACTAGTCCAAGTAAGAGAAGCTTTCATTATCTTCATGGTAAGATTTGGGTGATTGATAACAAATGACTTCTTATTGCTAATTCGATTCAACAAAAACACCGTAAGCATTATGAACTCCGGATCAGCCAAGGACTTTTCTTCGGAATTGGTTTGGATATTATTTAAAGCAATATGTCTAAAGTCTTAATGTTAATTGGCCAATCTCTTTGCAGTCTCTGTGTCACTAGCTTGACTTGTCTATAGTGTTCTGCAATTATTTCTGAGAGCATACCTAGTTATTCCATTTCAAAGATTATTTTCTTTTCTTTGTGCTTACGACCCCTGGTGATAATATGGAGCTGCGAGGAACTTTACTTCAAAGAGATTGATTGATTTGAGCTACCAGAAAGAGTAGGTAACATCTAGTGACATAGAGCTAGGTAGTATCTGAAATTTAGCACTCTTAAAAAGATAGAAAGAGTGGTCCACAAGCACGAACTTTGTGATACTCTCTGTTCTCACTGGTCCATTGATACACACAAACCCACCTTTTTTGTGTAGATTGTAAATTGCAATGAAATGACAAAAGCAGAGGTCATAATAGAAAGCTTAGGAACCAATGAATGATATGGAACCAACAAGGTCTTGTCTAGTGAAGTAATCTATTGGGAAACATTATCTTTAACAGTCAGCAGTATGCACCACTTTGCCATTGGCTGTGTTGTAGTTAGAGATTAATGAGTGAGAAAGAGAGAATCTTTTGCAATTAGTGGTTATACGTTTAACCCTTAATTTCTCTCAAAATGTCTTTCTCATAAATATCTATTAGCTAAACCTTAAGCAACCTCACGCTTATGTTTCAACTCTCCGCAAGTTGCAAAATCAAGCCTGTCAAAATCGTTTTCAGTCGTACCCTTAAACCTCGTGCATATCTTCTGTGATCATTTACTCTTTTGGTACTCTTTGCTCTCTTATCACGGCTCTTGATCAAATGCTAAACAAACCATTTCAGGCTCTTCTTGGTGTACCTAGACTTCTTCCATGCAATTGTTCACAGTTAGCGACTGCTACAAATGTTGTTAATTTTGGTTTTGTGATATTTTAGAGCTTAAATATATTTTAATAATTGTTTTTTTAATAATCCTCGTGATAAGATTTTTATCACCAAACTAATTTGGATCCATTGATGTTAAGGAACTATTAGACATATAAATCACTTGGCCTAAACTCAAGCCCCGTTTGGTTAGAAAGTGGTAACTAAAGTTCTTAGAAAATGCTAATCTCTTTTCAGTCTGGTGGCTTACATATTCCAGCTAATAATAATTCATGTAGTTGGATTTCGATTTCACCTCCTTGCAACTAAAAGTTAAAATGTAGAAATTTGTGGGTGAATCTGGACTATATGAATCATAATTTATCGATCTAATTGCTGACAAAAATAATTTTTTAAAAGATATCTGAAATCTAGGTCCTAATATATACAATACAATAATACCATTGTGAAACAGTAAGGCAAAGTAAAATTGTAGCTCGTAAGAAACGTGGTTTCTTTATTTCAAGTATGGATTCAATGTCATTGTATTTTTATAAGCAAAGCCAAATCCCAAAAGTGGTTTATGACTTTCTTTTTTTGCAATTTCTTCTTTGGTTATGTTTGTTACGTGTTGTTCTCAGCATCTCGAACTCCATGTTATCTGAGCTCACCAAATAACAAAACCATTTTTGTCATTTTCTGAAACATTATTTTGGTTTCTTTTGCAATGCACATAAATATATTCCTACCATTTCATAAATCTTGTCGTTTTAACATTTTATACAACAGTTACTTGTCTCTAGCAAGTGAAGATTCTTACAAGATAATCACAAAGATAAGATTATATAGTTCCATGCATAATTCTCTTTCTCTCTAATTGTAAAGACAATAACCATCAAGGCTTAAATCCTAAGGTGGGGGCTAAATATCAAATGCCTTTTGGACCACCAATTATTTTATTTGATTGTCTCTATTGTCTCCAATTAATTTGGATGCATCAAATGCGCCTTTGGACCACAATTGCTTTTGATTTTCACTGCAAATACATGCTTCTTTTGTTCATATTTCTAATAGAATAGAATGTCTCAGAAATATTAACTTTTTTATTCAGTATAGTAATTTGTCATTAGTTTTAAGTCGGCAAGTTATATGTCATATATTATTTATATATTATAAATTCTTACTTGGACTTGACTTGAGTCTTGAGAAACAATTTTGATGAAGATAATAAAATCATTGAAACCGGAAGTATTTAATTCAACTTCTGATGTCATATAAAAATTAAAAAAACTATATAGTGTTGATTTGTATGTGATACGATTCCAATTTAATAGTGCACTTATCCAATCCATGTGATTCTTAGATTGTGCACGTGCCGGTAATAAGATGGTTGGTTGTATCTGTAATAAAGCTCACATATAGTTATAGAATTGTGAAGCTTGAGCAACTCAAAACACGTACGTTTGGTGATCTTGCTGTATTCCACCTATTTATCTTTCTTTCCTTTTTTACCTCTTCTAGATAAAAGCATTATATATTTTGAAAATCTTAAGATAGTGCGGAAAAATTCTTCTTTAATTATTCTCTTTTTACTTTAATCCAAAAAAGAATAAAAGAAAAAGTTAATTAAACGAATATGAATAAAATTAAATTATTAGAGCATCACCAAGCCACCATCATATTTACCTCTAAATATTATTTTAGAGTTAAATCAGGTTCAATCTAACTCTATTTTTGATTCTAAAATAGAAAGAAATATTTATAAAAGTAATATTTAGCAATATTTTCTCTATTATAGAAGTAAACTTTTTTATTTATAAAATAGTCTTTTAAATTTTAAAAGTAATATAAATAATCAATAACACTATGAATTTTATTCGAGTACAAATAGTCTCTCACGCCACATAGTATTTTCATAGGTCGCTAATTAATGGATTATCATTTCACTTTTATTTAATCAAACCACATACCCTTGCTATAATAATTCATAAGATTAACAACAATGAACATTTGAAAATCTAATACATAATACGTAAATACATATTCTATGTACATGAATGATTTTTCATAGCTTATGATTGAAAGAGAGGCTATTAAGTAAAATTTAACTAAAAGATATCATAACAATGAAAGTTTGTTGGTTTTATATGATGTAATGTAATTTTTTTTTAATAAATGATTTTAATTGAAATGATATGATTATTTGTGGAAAAGTTTTAAAGAATAAATTAATTAGGTTTGAATTGTAACTTTTAAAAGTAAAAAACTATTTATAGTAAATTTAAATTAGAATATATACTTAGAATATTTTTTAGAATAGAAAATAGAAGAATATATTGGAGCAAAACACACCTCTTTTATAGACCATTAATGTAATCCTCTATTTTCTATTCTAATGTAACCTTTATTCTCTAATGTAATCCTCTATAATAGAGATATATTTTACTTCAATGTATTTTTCTATTTCTTATTCTAAAAGAGAATATGTTAAATATATTTTATTTTTACTCTCCTGTCTATAGAAAAAATATAATACTTTTCTATTTTATAGTCAAAAATAGAAGTGGATTAATGTAAATTTACTCTAAAATAACATTTAGAAATAAATATAAAAGTGGGTTGGATCTTAGATCTATATTCTATTCTCATATTCATGGTCTACAGTATTGTAGAAAATTTTAGTTCTTTAAATGTTTCTATCATAGATAGATATATAACCATAAAGTGTAGTGAAGAATTAAAAATACTTTTTGTTGATAACTAGATCGATAAAAACTAATTTATACTCAAATTTTTTTTTTAATTTGTGGAAATGATCAAATCTACGTTATTCTAACCATTAAATCTAAGAAAAGTCGACATTAAGATAGAAGTTATAAGAGGATAAGTAGCATAGATATGAGTATGTATATGACGAAACTATTAATTATTAGAAAACATGAAAATTTTAGATACTTGTTTGCGTGAAATTTTTGTGAGTTTTTTTCCATACGCTACTTTCAACATTTACTTTTATCATAAAAATACGTTAAATACATTGGCGTATATGGCAATGAGGTGGTAATCTGTTTATACAGAAAAACAAAAGTATTTTTCTTAATTATTTTTTGTTACAAGATGACATAACTAGGTTTAATGAACCATTCTTATCATTGGAACCAAAAAAGTCATCATCGCTACCTGTTGCTGACCATAAATTTTTCAGAACCTTTTTGTATTTTCTTCCATATTTAAACAATGGACCAATAAAAAATTGTATATACCATCCAAAGATTTATAAAGATGATGTTGATGATAGTGGTTGTTACATAATCAAGGTAATGATGATGACGACATTTATGAAAAGGAAAACAATAAAAAAACTACTTGTGGCTTTATATATATCACAAACTTCAATCTTGTGAAGTATATTAAGGCAATATCTCAACTAAACTTAATCTTCAAAACCTTGTTTCTCAATTTCATTATAAAAAACAATATGCAACCTTAAACTATTTCCAGTTTAGTCTCTCTCTTCTCAACTTGACCTCTCATAGCTCTCTTACCTCTCACAATATCGCCAAATATATCCCAAAAATAGCATAAATTTTTATTAATATTTAATATTTTTAAAACTTAATGGAGGCTGCAAAAGTGTATACACAAGATGGAACCGTCGATCTCCAAGGCCGTCCTGTTTTTGCGTCTAAGACCGGTCGTTGGAAAGCTTGCTCTTTCCTCCTTGGTACTTTTTACAAATCTCACATAATTATTGACATTTTGTTACATTTATTGATTATATTTTATTATATATGCACAATATTTATTTAGTTTTGTGTTGATGTGAGAAGGATATGAAGCGTTTGAGAGGATGGCGTTTTATGGAATAGCGTCGAATTTAGTGAATTATTTGACAACTAGACTTCATGAAGACACGATCTCTTCTGTTAGAAATGTGAATAATTGGTCTGGTGCCGTTTGGATTACTCCGATTGCCGGAGCTTATATCGCCGACTCATACATCGGCCGGTTCTGGACTTTTACTGCCTCCTCTCTCATCTACGTCTTGGTATTTCTACAATCTCTTTTCTTTCTTTTTGTTTTTCTTTTTTTTTCTGGTTAAAATGCCAACGAAATTAGCTAAACTAGATACACTTTGGGAATGTTATTTTTAGTTATGTGATTGAATACCAGTTTTGTTGTATTTTTCACTTGAATATGTCTCTAGGTAGTCGTATTTGTCTAACATAATATTATTAGAAGTTTCAAAGTTGGAATATTAGTTATAGATTAAGATTTGTCAGTTGACAAAAAAATCTAGATAGGTGTTATTACAACTCAAAAAAATCCTATTTAAGTCAAAGATTGAACCATTTACACTTAAAAAGAATAAAAGTTTCGATCAGCAAAGTACATTATTCCTAAACGACTCTGGAAAATTTATATGACAATTGTGATGTATATTCTTTATTATTTAAAAACTCATGAAATTTTTTGTTCTGTTTTCAAGATATGTTATAGATTTATCCTACCAATGTTTTATGTCTAGCTACTTTTTATTTTTTTGGGTTGTTCATGAAAAAGGAATGGAGATGTGTGTGTTTGTCGTGTTTGGACGCTGGATCAGACAGGGTCCGTGAAATCCCCAGAAAACACTCCCACAAATTAAAGTGTTTTGATTTTTTTTCCGAGTGGTTTTATATTTGAGGACCATACTGTGTTTGACGTTTTTATTAGAGTGGGCATATAGTATAATTATATTCCTTTTGTAGATCAATATAATTAAATGCACACTAATCATAAAAAGGAAAAATTAATCTAAAAGAATTATATATCATGAATAAGTACTAGAATTAAATGAGAAAATAAATCAACAATTTTGTATCGGAAATATAAAATATCACTTGAAAAAAGTATAATATCAATTATTTAGATATTGAAGAAGTATATATTGTGTATTTTAATCGTAGAAGTAGCATTGAGTTTTAGCTAATGACGTTTACTAACTAAGTGTCTTTTTTTATTAAATTAAAAGTATATTATATGGAAATTAAACGAAGGCATAATTTTTTTTGCCTTATCCAAAATTATATAGGATTTTTCGAATCTACATCACCGTGACAGAAATTTGATGTAGTGACGTGACACGTAAGTAAAAATAATAATCTACTTTTTAAGTATGTCGTTAAAAGACATTCATCTGTTTAGTGTTTTCTTACAAAACTAAGATTACTTTTATATGCTTCCATTATGTAGACGACGTGTCAGAATTTAAAACACCAGTTTCACGAAAGCTAACTCGATTTTATTTTACTTTTTGAGATTTAATTTTATGTTTGATCACGAAGATATGGATACGTTGTCTTCCACGCATTCAACAGGACCCACGATTATCACTTTACTTAGAGCTTATTGGTTTAACAAACACAATACAAATCTTATCATTATCTAAAAAGAAACACAAAAAAACTAATGACTTTTGTTAGATTAACATCTCATTCATGAAATGACTTGTGATTAAACAATAACCAGTTAAAAGTTTATCCAAGTCAAATGGTTAAATATTCCTTCTCACTTGATTTATGAAAATCTATCTACTTCAAAATGCCCTACTTCCTAATTTCTCATAAAATATTCATTTTTCATATTTTTCTTCGAATCTCAACTTCAAAAAGTCGTCTAGTCATGCGTAATGAGGTGAGAGTTGAATTATAGATTGAATATTATTTTTTGATATATAAACCGAGTATTGTTATTTTATTTGTTGATAAAAGAAATATTTTATCAAATATTAAAATCTAACACTTAAAATTCTAACTCAAATACAAAATAAGATCTAGATTTTATAAGATGTCAGCAACTTTAATTATAAGATCATGATTCTACATGCAGGGGATGATTCTCTTAACAATGGCAGTAACAGTAAAATCCCTAAGACCAACATGTGAAAAAGGAGTATGCAACAAGGCATCTTCTTTACAAATAGCATTTTTCTACACATCACTCTACACAATAGCCATTGGAGCAGGTGGAACAAAACCTAACATTTCCACATTTGGAGCCGACCAATTCGACACTTATAGCATTGGAGAGAAGAAACAAAAGGTTTCATTCTTCAATTGGTGGATGTTTAGCTCTTTCTTAGGGGCTTTATTTGCAACACTAGGGCTTGTTTACATTCAAGAGAATCTTGGTTGGGGTTTAGGTTATGGAATTCCGACCGTTGGACTGTTGGTTTCTCTCATTGTGTTCTATATTGGAACACCATTTTACAGGCATAAGGTTGTCAAATCAGACAATTTGGCTAAAGATTTGATTCAAGTTCCAATCTTAGCATTCAAAAACAGAAACCTTCAATGTCCTGATGATCTCTTGGAGCTTTATGAGCTTGACTCTCATTATTACAAAAGCTCTGGTAAACATCAAGTTCATCACACTCCCATCTTCAGGTCAGTGTTGCATACAGTCTCATTAAACAATTCATATCTTGCAATAGTTTTTTCATTGAAACCTTATCTCAAATTCTGATTTGTGATAAACAA
>JAKUCM010005095.1:0-25221 GCA_023374145.1 Lepidium sativum
GTCATTGGTCAGGAAAAGGCAAAGAAGGTATGGTTCAGTCTGGTCTTAGCTTCTTCTTACTTCCATTACCACCTATCTTATATTCTTGTACTCTTTTTGAACCCTAGGTCTGCTTTAGGATCAGATAACCTTGGATAAGAGCAATGTCTTGTTGCTTGGCCCTACTGGTTCAGGTGCGTATTGTTGCTTGTTGTTGTCTGTGTCCTTTCCCATATTGTTCTTAAGTGTACTTCGTGCTACTGTTTTATGACAATGATATTTGCCTAGTATAACAATGATCTTGTCCTTCATGATAACTGTAAAGCAATTCTTGTTGGCGAAAGAACTTACGGGATTACATCTTCTTGTGGATTGAATGGGCTTACAGGGTTTGATTCAATCGGGTGTACAAACTCTCAGATGGTTCAGGAGTTGTTGTGACAAGGTGTATTTGATATGCATCTTTGTGCAATGTTTCAGGATACACGTATTACGTGGTTTTGTTGTCTCTAGTGTGGTCTATTGTATCGAGTACACTAAACCCGTTTATTTTGGCAATTTCATGGGTTTAGTTGTTAATCCTATCACAATCAAAGAAATGCACAATTAATTCACTTCACATTTTGAAATTTTTGTTTAAGATCTCCTTGTGTGAGCACCATTGGAACTCAAAAAAGTTAATAGAATTCTGAACTTAACAAACTTCAATATTTTTTAATAAAAATATGTAAGAAATCCCATTAGGGGTTCTTAACATTGGAGATGGTTTTGGAGACATAAACTATTCTTATTCTCTCTTTTTGTTCTCATTTTTTTAAAGTTTTTGGAGAGATGATTTTAGTCTCAAACCCCTTTTTGAGTGAGTACCTTCGGAGTTCTCTTGAAGGGATTCACAAAAAATTCATGGATTATTAGTTGAATTATAGTTATTGCATTAAAAACCATATTTAGAATTTAGCACTAAAAAAATCATTTTAAGAATTTTCATATAATTATTCTATTAATTGTTGTTCACAAAGTAGGAATTAGGATAGCTAAATAGTTCACTACAAGGCCAAGAAATAGGTAGTCCAGTTCTTTTATTCTTGATTTAGTTAGGTATTGAGGTGGTGAGTTTAAATATTATTCTGTTCAATTTGGAAAATTTAGGTTAAGGATCGGAGTTTGTTGTTGATCCAATGGTTATTTGTTGACAAAGAAAATCTAATTGACTACAATAAACTTTTTGAGAATCTTATAAGTTTACTGACGGATCAAACAATTTTATTGGAAAAACTAGCTATCAGGATTGTTCTCAAATTTTTTTGGTGGAATAAGAGTCATCAAGATATCGTATGTAATCTTGGTAGCTTTTTAACTGATTCTGTTACCGTTAGAAGTTACAAATTGGTAAATAGTAAAAAAGTTATTTACTAAAAATTTATATTTTCAACGAATAAGTTGTCACAAGTTTGTTGAATATTAAATTTTTGGCTGCTCAAAAATAGTAGATCTTATTTCAATTTTCTCCTTGAAAACAGATTTCCGATGGATTCCTTACAGATTTTTGACACACACATACATATAAATATATATCTTGGAGTTAAAACTCTGTGTCTATTGTATCATGCTTTGGGATATCTCATTTGTAATGTTCAAATCTTTCCTTTAAATGGAAATGTAATGATCAAGTTATGGTAAATATTGGAATTCAAATGGAATTTATTCATGTCTTATTAGAAACAAAGGAATTGTGTTGCCGTAGGATGTAGATGTTGTTAGTTTTACGGAAGCATAAGGGAGTAATAGAGCTTAAAATGTATAGAAAATAAAAGAATGAAAGATTTGAAAGAATAATAGAGAATTGAGAGTAAGTGAAGAAGTTTATTTTCTCTTAGTTTGTAAGTGAATACAATGACCTCTATATACACATATTATCTTAGGGTTTCTATACATCAAGACAATATACAAGAAGACAAAACATATATAAAATGAATGATTCTAGTGACATGTGGTAATGAGAGAAAGTGACTTCTCTTTAGCACATATCTATGTTCTCTAACGGTCATATTTGACTTCTTTGGTGGCTTGATGAACTGAATAAAGTCCTCAAAATTTGGTTACCATTTACTTCTGAACTTCCAATGATCCTTATTTTGCACAACATTGGAAGTGACCATATTTTTGCACAACTTCTTCTTGGGGTCTTTTGGTATTTTACGGCCAGGTGATCCTATTATTATACGGTGATAATTATAACTGGAATACCCTAAAGTTACATGCTCGAGATTCTGTCTTGTTTTGACTATTTCAGCCTCCTCTGTAATACTCTCCCTCAAGTTTGGATTGCAAAGGGAACCAAATGCCAAACTTATAAACCACAAAGACTACCTCATTAAAAGCTTTAGTATGGAAAATCACATGGGATAAAACCAACACATAAAAGAAAAAGAGTATAGTCTTCATGGTTGAATGATGTAGCTATGGTGCCATTTGATCCATCATCACGAGAATTACTTTATCTCCTCATCACTTCACTCTGCTACCATTATATGTCTTCATCTTATCCTAAGAAATATATTATAAGGACTGAGGAGATGTTTCACATTAGATATACATGACTCTTTTGTGTACAATCACCCGCATCTCTTATTAGCTCTTCATAAGATTTATTTTGATTTCCTTCAACATTTTATGTCAAAGCTGAAATATAAAGGACACATACTTGTTAGTAACACCAAATCATATGAAAATGTTACCTTTGAGCATGTGACTTGCTCATTTCACTTGGCTTTATGGATTCATGTACTAGTACTACATCCATACATTCCACACTTTTCAAATGTTTGAGAGAAGACCATTCCTCATCATCTTCGTGTCCGGTTAGATTCACTAAGGAAAAGACACCTTTGGGTGTAGCTTCTCCACTTCACAACTTGAGGTTTACCATCAAGTATAAGAAGGCACGCCATTGAGATGTGACATCATGATCAACTTCTATGTTACCAGCCGTATAAATGAGATATTCTCTTTGGTATCTATCCTTACACTTTCAATCCACCAAGTCATTCATTCTCCAACCCATTCTAATGCTTCAACATCTATTCTTGGTTACACATGGAACTTGGTAGTTAGTAGAATGAACCAATTTGAACATTTGATTTATTGAGAGTGTGTGAATAAAAGGATTGAGATCCGATCAATTCTTCAGCTCTTAATCTTTCCACTCACACTTCCCTTCATTCTTCTGATATTCCACAAGTCTAAATCTGAACTATTCCTCAACCTCTCGGGTTTGGTCCATCAAGAACACCATGCATTTGGCCCCTTCAAGCCTTGCAGACTTGTGGCTTAAGACATTAAATTCGAATGAAAATGGGGTAAAGAGAGAAAGTGAATCTTCTTGAGCACATCTCTATGCTTATTAACAGTCATATTTGACTTCTTTGGTGGCTAGAGGAACACAATGAAGTCCTCAAAACATAGATACCATTTAGTCACATATGATGATCCTTATTTTGCACAACATTGGATGTAACTCTATTTTTGCATAACTTTTAGGGTCTTTTAGTATTTTATGGTCATTTTCCCACTCCAATAACTCTATTTTTGCACGATAATAATTTTCACCAAAAAATATTAAATTTACACGATCGATATTCAGTCTTGTCGTGACTAGTTCAACTTCCTATGTAATACTCCCTCTGTTATTATGTAGTTGATGTTTTAGGTTTTTCACACATATTAAAAAAATATTAATTATTTTATTTTTTTAAAATAAAATATGTTTTGTTATAAGTTCCAACACAATTTAACCAATCACAAATGAATCTGCAGAATTTAAATAGTTAAAACACTAAAAACACATTAAATTCTATATATAAAATTCTATATATAAATGTTAAAACATCAACTACAAGAAAATATTTTTTTTTTCTAAAATATAAGTAAATAAAAATAGAGGGAGTAGATGTTATGTCCAGTATAGTTCAACTTTACATAGATGTTATGTCCACTATTTAAGGGGATCTTAAAAGTTTTCTTCATTTGTTTTTTCTTCTAGTAACTAAAGCACGTTCTGTTCAAGTCAAGCTCACATTAACTTAATCCAGACTTTGTTTTCTTCATAAAATATAAAATAACTTCAAGTAGGACAAATTTTGGAGAAAACTTTTATATATTTTTAAGAGTTAAAACACAGTTACATTATTGAAGAAAATAAAAACACGTTAAGAGAAAAAATCATACGTCCCAAAAATACATTTTTCTATATATATATATATATATATATATGCATTAATTCACATTTTGGATTCATATCTTTCTCTCAACCAAATATGTATAATGTCGTGGTTTGGTTACTAAGTTTCATCTTACTCTCTGGATTATCAAATACTATATTAGCCCGAGTACGCCATGAATCTTCATCAACCCCAAGTAAGTTTATCGTTTATTCCATGAATTTATTTATGTTTGATCTGATTTTTGTTTATTTGTTAATTCAGTTTTGTATACTTTTTTTTTATGATAACGTCATATAACATATAACATAGAAACATGGAAGGGTACATCACCAATCATAAGAAATTTCCTGACCGGACGAGGTAGGGAATCCACTTTAGGATTAATCGATCGTGGAATAACTGACAAGGAAAAAACAGAGAACAAAGAGCACAACCGCAAGAACTCCTCTTAATATGGCATAAAAGCTTGCCAGTCGTCTTGTTGATCCAAGATCCGTACCACCGTCTCGCAATCTGTCGCGATCTCCACTTCCGTAATGTGTAGAGCCACCAAGGATTCCATCGCCCATAACACCGCTTCAATCTCTGCGTGAATAACCGAAAGACTCCTAGAAATTCCTCTGGCCCCCATACTTTCGCCGCCCACTGAATCTGTGAAGCAATACCAACCTAACCCAATATATTGGTCAATAGTCTTCCAGGACGCATTCACGAAACACTTATAGCCCGTGAAATGCAAATTAGCTGTTGTAGGGAAAGCTATTAGAGACTTCCTAACAGAAGATCGATTTATGATAGGGACTCGAACATTCGAACTTCTAAAACGCGCCAATGACCATTCTGAGTGATCTGTGCCTGTGTTGCTCAAAATTCGGCAAGGATCCAAATCTATATTAGAAAAAACAGAAAGAATTTCTCGCTTTCCAGATATGCCATAAATCGAGGCGAACATGGTAAAATTTCCATTTCCCGACAATTGCCTAAATAAATAATCCAAATTATACCAGATCGAAAAACCAGGAAAAATACTTGGTGCTGATGGAATGCAAGATAACGCCCATGCTTGGAGGACCGATGGACAGAGGAATAGTACATGATTAATAGACTCCTGGTCGCATCATATCGTGTACACCGAATATCACACTGAATCCCTCTTCGAGCAATATTTTTATTTACAGCCATACATCCTAACAAAGCTTGCAAAGAAAATGTTTAATCTTATTTGGACAATTCAATGTCCAAATGGTTTTATACAATACCTCAAAATTTGGCCCAAACTGACCTTTCTCTGTCATTGACATATGTTCGGCAACCTGATAGCAATATTTAACCGAATATCTCCCTATGTTTGTATAATGCCATCCCCAATAATTTGGTCTTCGCCACCTGGGGACATGAATACCAAGAATTAATTGGACATCACTAGGGTCAAAATACTGACGGACTAATATCTCCTTCCATCTACCAACATCCTGATCTATAAATTGATCCACAGTCATCTCTGGAAACAAGTTTAAGTTTGACCAGATAGCTAGCAGTGGTACCGTGTCTGGTATCCACGGATCATACCAAACCTTGATCATTTTCCCATCACCAATTTTCCGTATTCCGCCCTTGGTAACTAAAGCTTTAGCAGAATATAGACTACACCATCCATACGATGACAACGTTTTTAGTGGTACCTCAAATAAACATTGATCCTTATAATATCGACCCCTTAACACTCTAAATTCCCGAAGCCAAGGCCTCCAAATTCCTGAAGCCAAGGCCTCCAACTATCTTTGGTTTACATAACTCACCCCATTTTGCGCCAATGGATCCCTCCAGACAAACCCGAAGTCGCCCACCAAAAGTCAACTATTGTTGAGGTTAATCTTTGAACGACACCCCTAGGCAGCCTATAACAGGACATAAATAAGTTGGTAATGATGTTAGAACCGACTTAATCAAAACCTCTTTTCCCGCTTTTGAAAGGAATCTGGAAGACTCGTTACAAATCCGATCTTGTAACTTATCTCGCACAAATGCAAAAACTTTTGTCTTGGCACCCCCTAAATTTTCCGGGAGACCTAAGTACATACCCATTATGCCTAAATTATTGATCCCTAGAATCTGTTGGATCTCCAATTTTGCAGATTCCGAGATAGATTGTCCAAATTGTATGGATGATTTCACAAAATTTATCTGTTGCCGAGAAACCATCTCATACTCTTGCAGAATAAGTAAAATTTGTTTGGCCTCCTCGACGGTAGCCTTACAAAAAAATAAACTATCATATGCAAATAACAAATGAGACACAACATGACTGGACCGTGCTATTGGTAAACTTGTAATTAGTTTACTTCTCTCAGCCGTCACTAATTTCTTTATTAACCACTCTGTACAAAGAATAAAAATATATGGTGACAAAGGATCTCTTCGACGTAACCCCCTCTTAGGGACGATACAACCCCCGAGGGCACCATTAATAAGTACCGAGTATTCCACCGTTGTTACACAAAACATAATACATTGTACCCATTTCTCACCAAAACCCATTTTGTGAAACAGAGCAACTACAAAGTTCCATTCAATCCTATCATAGGCTTTACTCATGTCAATTTTGATGGCCATAAACTTACTCTTAACTGCCCCATTTGTACGCAAAGCGTGAAATATTTCTTGGGCTATCAAAATATTATATGATATTAACTTTCCAGGTATAAAAGCAGACTGTGTCTCCGAAACCAACTTAGGTATTAAGCGTTTTAGTCGCAAACACATAACTTTGAATATCAACTTATAGGCAATATTACATAAACTAATTGGTCGAAATTCCGACATCTTTGTTGGACGTGGTAGTTTTGGAATAAGACAAATATTTGTTTTGTTCAAACTCTTCTCAAGACATCCCTGAACCAAGAAATTATTTACCATGGACAATAAATCTGCTTTAATAATATCCCATGAGTACTGATAAAATAAAGCAGTCATACCAATTGGTCCCAGTGTTTTACCAGGATCCATCATAAACAGGGCTGTCTTTACTTCATTCTCAATGACAAACTGCATCAATAATTGATTATCTAAATTTGTTATCTTTGTATCGATTACATCTAAATTTGTCACAGTGGCCCCATGACTATCAAATAACTCCGAAAAGTATCGGGAAGCCTCCACAAAAATAGAAAATTATATACCTTTATTAGAAAATAGAAAAAATATCGAACATACACTAAATATTATTGTCTATTTATGCTATCAAAATTTGATTCCACGAATTACAGTCCCACATGATAATATTTAAAATTTTGAGAATTTGAGTCATATTTACCAATCACATTGTTGGAAAAAAACAAGAAAAAGGTTCATACTATGTATAAAATACCTTTTAAGTTGGATCAAATAAATAAATTTAAAGTTGTACTAATTCAGAGAAGATTATACACTTCCAAGAGTCAAATTCTCATTTCCTACAACCCTAATCTGGTTTCTTCTCGAATCAGTTTCAAGGATGCATAGATGCTCTTCCACTCATATCAAAGGACTAGATGTTTAGTGTAGTTGATAGAAGATCAAAACTTGTTTAAAATATATCTTTGAAATGCCTTCGTTACGAATGAGTCTTACGACTAACAATTATAACAAGACTCAGGAACAAAAGGATCAGAGTTCAGAGACAAACATAAGACCACTGTTTCACATATTATCTACCAAGACAGTGGCCCAATGGTTAATACATTAATTCGGTCTAGAAGAAACTCAAACCTGAAACAAACAGGCAAAACATAGAGATCAAATTAACCACATGCTTATCCTCCACGCATATGGGCACCGAGCTCACCAAACTGATCATCGGCTTCTACAGTGTCATCTGAGAGACGGACTGCATCAAGTTTCTGCTTCAGAATATCTATGGCATTCAGCACCAGCTGTGAAGCCTTCACTGCACCTGTGGATTCAACAGTAAATATAAAGCTATCTTCTTTTGGATGGATCTCAATTAAGCCCGATTTCCCCATAGCTTCTGCTTTCTTGATCACTTCTTCATCGTAAGTGTATGCTTCAGGATCAATCACCACAACCTAAGAAGCAAAGTATCATAACTACAATGGTGATGACTGAAAAAAGCTAGTAGTGAGTGATATGATAAGATGTGTGGTGAATACATAGAGGAAAGATTTATTAATAATGTACCAAAAAGTCCAACAGTTATAAAAATTTATGCACCAATACAAAACATATAAAAGCATGGTAGACAATACATTAGACTTGTGGATTCTCAAAGCTACAAACTTGTAAAGAAACCAGTCTTTCACAACGTTCAAACTAACCTGTCTGGTGACTGGGTCCATGCCAAAGACTTTGGTTGGACTGCTCTCAATCAAGTCGATTTTTTCATCGTCTGTCAAAGTGTCCATCATATCTTCATTGATGATTATATCAGGCTCATACATAAACGTAACAGTAGCTGCAGGAGACCATTTTGCATGATCTTTCCCGATTCCTTTCCTTGCTATCGCCCTAAGCCTTAGTTCTTGTCCCCGGCGCAGTTTCACAATGATAATCCCCCTGAAACCAAATGAAGCAGTCAGGAAACAAAAGAGTAAGCAGAATAAAGCAAACATGCAGAGGATGTAATCTTTTTCCTAAAGATTTATCGAAACCCGGTAAAAAGATGTAATGAAGCTACTAAATCAATCAAATGTTTTCTTTCAGCAGTAGCTACTTTCTAAGTTTATCCGTTCACCAATAGTCATAAATCAATTTTCTGCATTTAACAAGATAACAATGTATAGTCAGAAATTTCTGCTTAGCAACATTGATAAACTAGAACCCATGATGGAAAGTAAAAACCTTTGCTCGCTTGAATCAGATCCAGCGTCGAGAGTGAAATCAACAGGAGTAACAGTAGGGTCAGCACTGTAGAGATCCCTACTGGTAACATCTAGGGTTTGGTCAGTGACACACTTAGCACTAAGCCGGAACTCAACAGAGCAAAACTCACACTGTCCGTCTCCATCACAAGCATCACAATCACGAGAGAAGCGCATGCTCATAGCACGTTCGCTAGTGAGAGGTATGAGACCTAATCGATGAGCGATGAACTCATCGTTTAGAACAGAGGAGTTAACCTCAATTTCCACAAGATCGATTGCAACAGTCGGGACTTCGGAAATCATAACGCGACGGAGAGCGTTAGCCATCGAAACATCAGTTTCACGGAGCTCGAACTTAGCGTAGTCATCTTTAAGCTCACGGATCTTCACCTTTGGGAATCTCTGGTAAGTAGCACCGTCCATTGTTAAAGCTCGGTGGTTTCTGATTCCTCTCTCTCTGTAGCTTATTAGGGTTTAGGATCAGAATTTTCAATTTCTTCGTCGGAGAAAGAAGGAGAATGTAGTTGAAAAGCAAAAATGAGATCAAACATAGAGTACTGGTTTAAGTTGGGCTATTGGGCTTATAGTGTTGTTAAATTTGGGCTATTGGGCCTATTATTGTTTTCGGCTTCTTATTAGATTTGCTGAATGTCTCACTAATTTTGGTAATGGTTCAAACTAATTTTCTTTTTATAATTTTCAAAGTTGGTATAATTTTAGTAATCCAATTTGGTATAATTTGGATTACTTGTTCTGGAGGCTACCAGTTGGTGAGCAGTATCAATTTTTCCCTTGGTTGATTTGGCATATTTGGAAGGCACGAAATGATTTCTGCTTCTCAAATACCGACACAGACCCGCAGAGCCTCATACAACATGCGAAGGCGGCCTATGCGGAATGGGAGATGGCTCAGTCAGCCGCAATGATTCCTAGGTCTCGACAACTGGGCCTCATCGGGATAAAGAAATCCTTATGGATTTTCCCTTCTACAACCAATTCAGGGTTCACGGGTTTTAGATGTTTCGTGGACGTTTCCTGGAAAAGTACGGACCTACATTCGGGGTTAGGGTGGTTCGGTTTTTCAGATGCGGTAGAAGGTACTCGCTCGGGGGCTCGGTGCGTTACTCGGCGTTTATCTGCGTTGCATGTGGAGGTCGAAGCTGTCATCTGGGCCATGGAGTCTTTGGTAGCCATTCATGTTGCGGAGGTGGAGATGTCGACAGATTGTGAGGCGGTGCTGGAGATTTTTGCGACACCGGGGGACTGGCCAGTCTTTTACCCCTACCAGGAAGATTTCGCACGACTTCACTCTCTCTTTTCGTCTTTTCTTCTGACGGGGATTCCACGTAGCATTAATTATAGAGCTGACACTCTTGCCAGGTTTGCCAGAGAGACAGGTTATAGTTGATATAATATACTGTGGTTGTGCTTTTTTGCACTTTTTTTTATAAAATGCCGTTGATAAAAAAAAAAAATTTCAAAGTTAATTTTTTATAACATTAAATATTTAATACATAATATTTTAAAAAGAATTACGATTTATAAGCACTTTTGGGATGTGTTTGATACTGATATTAAATTATTTAAAAATATTTTATTAATTAAATCAATAATATTTTATTTATAATTTAAATTATATTATGTGAAATTACGAGACTATTCATAGTTAGATTTTTAATTAAGAAAGCTACAAAAGTTGATTGATTCAGTTTGGAATTTTGATTATGGTATATTGTTTTAAAAATTTGGTATTTAATCCACACAACTTGAATGTTCTCTTCAACAAATCATATTACATCTACATGACATTCTTTTATTCTTTTTTTAAAAAATATAATAGATCAGAAATACGTGATTGTATGTTCAGATTGTACATGTAGACAATGAAAAAAAAAATTAATTACCTTTTTAATGATATGTTACTAAAATTATTTTTAGTCTAAATTGTCCGAGGTCACTTCTCCAAAATTACATTTATTAATTTCTAACAACATATTTTACCATAATTTTATATACCACCATTAAATGTAAAATATGGAATCAAACACAGACAATTTGTAATATGTTCGACTTCTAAATTCAACATCATTGCATGCCTACATATATTTGTATTATCTCAACAATCCATGATGTTTAGAATTCATATTTTTATATATTTGAATCTAATGCAAATTTGACATAAATTTTTTGTTGTTTATTTTTGAATTTGATGGAGTTTAACCTTTGTTTTTTAACTTAGTTTAAACTCAGAATTTGAATTCTGTTATTTAATCTATGTGAATTTATTGTGCACAAGAAAAACACTCATTTAAATTTGCTAGAGTCTTGTTTAGATGTGTAAAATAAGTTATAAACAAAGTCCAAACTGTTGGTCTGCGTTAGACTAGTTATATATATATATATATATATATATATATATATATATATATATATATATATCTTTTTTAACTTGGTTCTAAACTCTAAGACCATCTCCAAAGGAGTATATTTTTATTTGAGGTTCCTAACAATAAAAAATTAATATTTGTACAAAAGTTTAACTTTTTATTTAAATTATACTTTCTTTAATTTTTTTGTTCAACCAAGTAAGACACGTGGAATTTGGGTTTCTAAAATGTGTAGATGGGTCTCTTAAACAAAAGACATAAGAGACCTATCTCTTTCTCTTTCCTAACTTTTTTATTATTTTAGTATATTTTTTTAAGATACCCTCTTAAAAACTATTGTTGGAGATGGTCTAATGTTCTACATATTTTTTACTTTTATCACATAAAAAAAAGTCTTTGTTTTTGCAATAAACATGTAGGTTAAGATAGAAAAGTATGTTTTTTTTGTCAACGGGAAATTATATTAGATCACAACTGGCCGGCCCAATAGTCAAATTCTTACATAATGTAGGCGGGGAGACTCGATTTTTGGTTATGCAAATGAGCTGCCATATGTGGACTTACTATCTGCCACTAGACTAAGAGCCATTTGCATAGAAAAATATGTTTTGTTATACTAAAAAATCATGAAAGTTTGTTTATGTAAACTTGAGCCATGTATAATTTGGTTTTTAATGTAAAAATCTTGTATTTAAATTTGTAATTAAACCATTGAACCAAGTTTTGACTAATTTTAATTGTATATCTATTTGTACTTGATACAACGTGCTCGATTATTCTTAGGTGTCTTTTTTTAATAAAAAAAATACAATTCCTATTTGTTTTATTTTTCTTCTTCTTTTTTTTTTTGTTGTGAAAGACAATTCCTAATTGTTTATATTTCGAGATTTGATTTGTAGTTCGAACAACGTGGTTGACAAGTCCTACTTGTAATAATCTGCGATTTGAGCATTATTACACTTGTTATTACTTCACAACAGCTATCTCATGGCATTTTTTTCGTATTATATTAAATATATAATACAAAAATACACAAAATTTGGAATCGAAGACTTTTTTTTATTCCATAAAATAAATGTAGAGTCATGCTCAAGTTCATCGAAAGTTAAAATACTTATAATTTTTTCTTGTTGGTCAGAATTTTTAATCATTTTATATAAAGAGTTCTAAACTCTTTGATTGTATCATCATTATGACCAATCAAAATAAAGTCAACATGTTTCATATCTCCGGTGAACTTTTCAGGGCTTTGAGTTTGAAGATGAAAGTTCTGATAACAATCGTCTTTAGTTCCTTAATTGTTTTGTCTGTAATGTTATTATCATTTTCAGACAACTTCAAACACCAAGTTCTAGATACTCCAACCAAATGTAAGAACTAATTCATCTCTTTTGTGTTTTGTTCTTCTTCTTTTTGTCATTTTTGTCAACATTTAGATCGATAAGACACAATGCATAACCCACACTCCCTAAAAATCTTTTTTAGTCGACCAACTGTAGTGAAAAAGGTCGAACCCTGATACCAGAGTCATTAGCTCATTTATCTCTTTGTGTTTTGTTCTTTTACTCAAACTTTTATGTTTTCTTGTTTTAGATCCATGGGAATCTGAAACACAAGGAGATAGATTGATTGGAGGGCTTTTAACAGAAGATTTCAATGAAAGTTCTTGTTTAAGTAGGTATCATAAATCTCACTTGTATCGCATGCCATCTCCATACAAGCCTTCCGAGTATCTTGTCTCTAAGCTAAGAAGCTATGAGATGCTTCACAAACGTTGTGGTCCAGAAACAGAAGCTTACAAGGAAGCAACAAAGAATCTAAGTGATGATTTTGACACCAATTATGCAAACAAATCATCTGGTGAATGCAAATACGTTGTGTGGCTTGCGGATTACGGACTTGGAAACAGAATGCTTACTCTTGCTTCTGTTTTCCTTTATGCTCTCTTAACAGAAAGAATCATTCTTATTGATCAAAGTAAAGATGTTAGTGATCTCTTTTGTGAGCCATTTCCAGGTACTTCATGGTTACTTCCTCTTGATTTTCCATTGATGAACAAGACGTATGGCTACAACAAAGGATACTCTCGTTGTTATGGCAAAATGGTGGAAGATCATACCATCAATTCAACTTCGATACCACGACATCTTTATCTCCATATGCTTCATGATTCAAGAGAGACTGATCAGTTGTTTGTCTGCCAAAAGTATCAAAGTTTGATTAACAAAGTTCCTTGGTTGATATTTAGAGCCAATGTTTACTTTGTTCCATCTTTATGGTTTAATCCAGCTTTCAATACCGAACTAACTAAGCTATTTCCGCAGAAAGAAACCATCTTTCATCATCTAGCTCGA
The DNA here is from genome assembly GCA_023374145.1 of Lepidium sativum. NCBI lineage: Eukaryota > Viridiplantae > Streptophyta > Magnoliopsida > Brassicales > Brassicaceae > Lepidium > Lepidium sativum. The sequence goes on from JAKUCM010005095.1 coordinate 13,803, forward strand.
TATCTATTTCATCCGACAAATCGAGTTTGGGACATCATCACAACTTACTACAATGATCACTTATCCAAAGCAAATGAGAGACTTGGGATTCAAATAAGAGTCTTCAGCTCTAACGCTGGATATCTTCAATACGTTATGGATCAAGTCATATCTTGTACAACAAGAGAGAAGCTTCTACCTGAATTAGATCCACAAGAAGAATCAAAAGTCAACATATCAAAGAAACCAAAGCTTAAAGCTGTTCTAGTCACATCTTTGTATCCAGAGTACTCAGAGAAGCTAAGGAACATGACTTTGGATCTACCAAAATCAAAAAGAGATGTTATTAAAGTTTATCAGCCAAGTGGAGAGAGGTTTCAACAAACAGACAAGAAGTTTCATGACCAAAAGGCACTTGCAGAGATGTATCTTTTGAGTTTAACTGATAACATTGTGGCAAGTGCAAGGTCTACATTTGGATATGTTGCTTATAGTATTGGAGGATTAAAGCCATGGTTACTTTATATGCCTCAGAATTTCACAGTTCCTGATCCACCTTGTGTTCGATCTACATCGATGGAGCCTTGTTTTCTTACTCCTCCGGTTCATGGATGTGGAGCTGAATGGTCGTGGAGGACTTTGCCTTTTGTTAGGCAATGTGAAGATATTTTTGGCCTTAAACTATTTGATGAATTATAGTGGTCTTTTTTCATTGGACTATTGAGTTATTCAAAAATAGAAAAAATGTTATCTTTTTTACTATTTTCTCTTATAATAATTATGTGTATTAAATGTGTTGTTGCATATAAAATTAAGTTGTTTAAAAGGATTACAACTAAGAATTCTGTTCTCAAAGACTAAGATTGTGTTTCTGCCATTTTTATCAGAAACACACATAACCTTTTAAATATAGATTTGCAGCTTTTTGATATATTCATGGGAGACTATCAACTAATAAAATCCGCTTTCAAAACATATTATACTGTTTCCACAATTTAATCAGAAACAAGAATGACCTTTTTTTTTTTTTTTGTTAATATTAAACTACAACTGCCTACTCGTTCGTCAAGTTCCTAAACAATATAGACGGTAGAACTCAATCCTGATATGTAAATGTGCATGTCTTTAATGGATTTACCATTTGCCACTAGAATAAAAACCGGTTACACAAATGACCATTTTAAATATACTAGGGGATTGACCGGACTACGCCCGAATTTTTGTTTAGAAACATTTATGTGTAGTTTATTTGTTGGGTAACTTGTCAAATTTTGTGATTTGTATTGTATTTCTGGAATGAAAGGTATGTGAATCAGAAAGAGATAAATTTATTATTATTTGAAATGGTAAAATTAAGGATATGTTACCCTAAATATTCGACAATTTTTATTTGCGTTAAGCTAACTTATTATGCAATCATGGTGCTAGATGTGGTTTTAGGCTAGATTATTAATGGCATATCATTCTTTGAATGTTTGAAGGGAAATTTTGCAATTTTTCAGTTTCCTCATCAGGAGTGACATTTTTTTAGTGAATTTTAATAGAGCAACGACCAAATCTGTGTCTATTCTTGATCGAGCTTGGTAGTTGTAATATTTCATGTTGAAATATATTGTCATATTGTTACCTGTTTCCAAATCTGTAGATATGTCAACATCGGTTATGTATGCCATGAAGTTGTCAATCATACTGGTTGCTTTTGTATCTTCTATGTCATGGTATATTAGGAAGTAATGAAGATTATGTGTCAAGGTGGTCCATGATATAGGTGTTCCGCTTGTTTGGAAAGGAATTTGTATAACAATATTACTATGTTGTGTGAGTGGTCTTTTGATGTTGAGATAAGTTTCATTTCGCATACGAATGTTAGGAAGACGACCTTCAAATGAAAAAAGTATGTGAGAGGAAGTGGTGGTGTGAATGGTTTTTGTGAATTTGATGATGATCTCTGAGTTATATATATATATATATATATATATACTTCTTAAATGTATTATTTACCAATTTCAGTTTAATGTGTTGTTGAGTTAGTAATGATGTATATGTTTGAAATATGGGAAAATCAAAATTTGGTCAATAAGAAGTAATACTCGTTTATTTGGAGTAACATACAAATGAAGTTGATAAATCTAAGTCGGATGATTTATGTAATTTCATGTAAATTTATTATTATAATCATAGTTTGTTCTTGTAAACTCTTTGTAAATAGGAGCTATTGAATTGAAAAATATGTCTTGTTTTTTTTTTTATCTTTTTGAACTGAGGAAACTCTATATACAACCACAGCCTACACAATAAAATGTTTATTTAAATATCACTTGTATTAAATAGGGCTTGAACTTTGGGGTTTTAGGATTTTTAAATTAACAACTACCATTGGTGTGGAACAAAATTCGTAGAACCCAAAATTTTCTTTTTTATATTGTTTTAGACTTTGAAAATAATATTTACCAAAATCAAATAAAGAGAGATAAAGAGCAGCGGTAGTGAATGTAGTTTAACTATGAAAAAAATTCCAAATTAGTAAAAATCATTATGAAATATAACTTTATTTTTTTCTTTTGTTTTAAAGTAAGTTGTAACTATGTTTTGCCATACATTACTTAGTATGGCAAAGTTATGTCACTTCCTTAACTCAATCAATAACAAGAGTACAATGCTTAAAGAGAGACCAAACCTAATAAAAACATTATAGAGGTCGATAATATAATATCACCACTTCTCTTTTTATTTTATTTTCATGCACAACCCGTGAATTTGAGATAAGTGATCTCATAGTTACTGATTGGTCTACATCTCTTCTTTGGTATCAAGATTGTTTCTTAAAAATAATTGTTCTAAATCCTAAAAGACTTTTGAATGAATGAAAAGAACAAGACTATGATACATATATACTCTTACCAATATTTCCACAATTTTATTAGTGTAGTGAATTCTATGTACCTCATCACATTCAGCTACTCAATCTCTGGCTTAATGGATTGATGTTTGTTTATTATCTCTTTACTTCTTCTTAGAGAGATAAAGAAAGATAGAGAAAGCGAGCAGAAACATGTTTTAGATTTTCAGTTATATGGAGTCTTCTGGTTCCATTATGTGCTTTGTGTTTCACCAATTCATTATGTTTGTCTTCGTGTTTCTTCTTCTCCAATTCCTAAAAGTGATCAACATAATTTATTTCTGTCCAAACCAAGATTGGAAATGTTGTAAGTGGACGTGCATATAAAACATAATAAGTAATATGGATCTCAAGGTAATTCTATAATATAAACAATTCATTTAAGTTTAGAACATAGACAAAAGTAATTAAAAGCTATGTTATTAGGTATTGTCCCCGAAGACAAAACTGTGTCTTGCAAAATACACACTGACGTGGCAGCATTACAAGAGAGTTTAATAAAGTGATGTGGATGGCCTGAGATGCCATAAAACCTTCCTTTTATGGTTCTGCTTGTCAATAGCTAATAACATGCGCTTGAAAATTTTCCTTTGAGTATCTTGGAAATAAATGTTACTTAAGTAAGTAAAGAAGCAAGAGAATCGTATAAAGATTATGATAAATGAACAGATAGACACATCGAAACTAACCTTAACCAACATTTTTGACAACATGTTCTTCTTCGATTCATTCAGAGCTTCCTTAAGTTCTCCATGCTTTATCTCCCAATGAATTCATTGTTTCATTCTTTCCTCAAACTCTACAACAAGTCTCTTTTATTCTACTATATGAGTTAACTTCTAAAGATTAAGCATTTCATGTTGTTATTCACACTCCTTTAAAAGCTTCTCACATGGTTTGCAAATAGAAGTTTATTAAATGGAAAGAAAGGGTACTGGTCACCAGAAAATCTATTACAATCCAACAACGTTGATAGGCCAGCTTCTATCAAACACAAACAAAAAAGTGATTTCTTTACCTTTGATTATAAATACCAAAAGCATTAAGGAATTACAGAATTCTATATCTATAATTCGATATGGAGAGATACTGTATATAGGGAACACAAAATGAAAAAAATACATAGATAGAACCTCAAACTACATAGAGTCAATAGAGCCGAATCAAATCGAAGTGAGCAATGATATCATCATCAAACGTATTTTAGGCATAATTGAAGCCCCTGAGGAAGGGGGAAAGTTAGTAAAATAAGAGAAAGAGCATACAAACTGAATATAAGGAAGAGAGTCATAAAAGGTAATACGTTTAGGAATTAAAATCTAGGGAAATAAAGTAGTAGAATCGTGTGGAATATAATTTTATAAGGACGATTCAGACTGAGAAAAATACGATGACATGGTAGATTTGTAAAAGAAGAAAATATGATGATGTGTGTATTCTAAATCGAGACAATAGCGAGACAATAGATGCATCCATAGAGGGTGTGATTACTTTTGTTGGCATTTTGATGGAGCATGTGGTTGTGTACTTGTCATTTGTTGATTTGGAGGTGGTATTTATAGGAGTAAGACGTATTGAATGTGAGAGAGTGTGGGAGATGAAGGTTGTGGGTAAGTAACTGTGTGTAGTAATTTGTATTTTAAAGGTTATTAATATACAAAAATGTTACAATATTTTGGGAACGTAGGAATATGATGAATCTTTTTTTAGAGATACTCAATACTCAATGGACCATTTTTAATGGACTAATCATTTTGAATCAATTTGCAAATCATTACTAATGGGTGTTTGAAAATTATTTGGATCCATTATAAATCTTCAAAATGGCCCATTAAAAGAAGCGTACATGGAGGAAGAGGATGCTGATGTGACGCAGTTTTAGAAAGAAAAAATGCTGACTTGGATGGCCTAAGAGGCCTTAAAACCTTCCTTTTATTAGTATAGATGTAAATCTTCAAAATGACTCATTAAAAAAAGCGTACATGGAGGAAGAGGATGCTGATGTGACACAATTTTAGAAAGGAAAAATGCTGACGTGGATGACCTAAGAAGCCTTAAAACCTTTTTTTATTAGTAATATAGATATATATATATATATAATTCATCTTCATGAATTATTGGATAATTGTGGAGCCATAGTATCTTGGCCTTTAATATAATACTAATTATTGGAAGCTTCATTAGTCTTTAACATATCATTAATCATTTTAATCAATGATCGTCTCTTTATGATTACCAACATTTCTTGTTGATCAATCAAAAACAATGTCTAATTTCTAGACAAAAATGATGTCACGAGCGTTCCCTGTTTTATCTTTTCCTTTCTGGAGAACATAATCATGAAAAATATGTGGTAATCAGAGTTTAGTTCTTCCGTTATACATTAGAGGAAGCTAAAATATAATGTCTCTTGAGGATGTAAAATTGTGAACTAGCTCGACGAACTTTGTTCTGAAACCGAACAAGAACAATGAATGCGTTTACCAGAAGAAGAATTTTAGTGGATTAAGAATTTTCGCAATTGAAAGTATTTGATATTTAGTCTTTTCCTTTAAAGCTTGTTTTTTTTCCACTAACAATTAGATCAACAAAACGTAATCCAATCCGTAACAAGTAGTTGAACTCGGGTGGGGAAGGCATGTGACACTCAACCACTTGGTTCAAAACAACAGAGATGCTACTTATGTAAATTTTGGTTTAATCCAATTTTGGTTTAACGGGTTTGAGTAAAAACCAGGAAGATGAACTCGCAGAGGAGCTGCTAAGGGAAATGAAAAGTGAAGGCATTACTCCTAATGACATCTCTTACTGCTATCTCATCGAGGCAATGTCTAATTTTGATCAGCATGCAGAAAATTCTGATACTTGATTGATCACTGTAAGCTTTAGGGCACAATCTTTCACCTAGGAGATTGATTCTCAGATGCGGAAAGTTAACAAGGAAGATCTGCAATGCAACTCCATTAACTTATCTGATATGTCTGTGTCATGATTCATGACGTCTTTAGATGATCTCTGCTTCTACTGAATACTGTAACTTGGTCGTTGGAGAAACAAAATTGATGGAGATTAAAAAATTTGATTGTTTGATGCTTTGGTTTAGTCAAAGCTCGAAAGTTTTACTGTCAGAACTGAAAAATAAGTACGACATAAGATCATCTTTGTTGGATCACAAAACACAAATTTATTTCTTATTCAACGCACATACTCTAAGTTAGGTCACACAAATTAACCAAAAGGAATCAAATAAACGAAAAAAAGAAAGATATGAAAACCCTAAATATAATCTTCGTTCTCGTAAGAACTTTGTCTTCATTGATGATCTTCACATGACAACTCGAAGCGACAGAGAGGACAAACATGACAGGTATCTAACCACTTAACAAGACACTCTTCATCGAGCTAATGTCCACAATGCAAACTCAAAACTCGTCCTCCATTGATAACTCTTCCAAACGAATATAATTGGTTTCTGTGAACGAGACTTGAATCGCTTCATCAATTTCAGGATCAAGGCTAGGAAAAGGAACATGTAACCACACAATCAAAGCACAACTTGGAGAATTGGTGTAACTTGGGGAAGAAGTTACATCACAAACATAAAGAACCAGCTTTAACATAACATATGGAGCATATCGTCATCGTCCATTCCTGATTCCATTAAGAAATATATCAAAAACTATGGCGTGATCATATCAATGGTTCATGATTAGGTATAAAAATGTGGCTTAGAATTAGATTCATATTAAAGAGAACAAAAGAAGAAATAATATCTTGTGATGGTTCAGATATAAACAATGGCTGTAAAATTATGATGGTTCCTTTAAGTATTAGCATATATATATAGAGAGAGATTTTGTAGAGGAATATTTGAAACAAATTTATTAATTTTAATTTTTATATAATGACTGTTTTCCTTTTCTTCGAAGTTTTTTTTTTCCTGTAATTATCTTCTCTCCTTTTTTTTTTTAACTCTCAGATAACTCCATTGGTTTCTCTACCACATATGGTAATTCAAAGCTAAAGATTGTTATATTCATAGAAAAAATCACACCTAAACCCATAAATTCTGAATTATTTGTTCTGTTGAAATTTTTTTAGACTTATAATGTTATCTAAAACAATTTCTTAACATTATTGCTAGTAGTATTTATAAGTTCCCTTTCTTTTCTAGCTAAAAGCTAGTTTATTAGAATAATTTGATTTTATTTTTTTTTGTCAACTACCCTATTGGGTTTTAAATCATCTTCTACTACTGTATGTAGGGGGTTCGATTTCTGGTGCCTTGAGGATTTGTAAAGTGACTACACCACTGGGCCACATATCCTCGGCGCATTAGAATAATTTGATTAACATAAAAAAAATACTTTAGTTTAATATAATTCAACAAATGGTAAATAATAGTGCAAAATCTTACTCCTTCAATCTCATATTAGATGATGTTTAAGATAAATGCACACTAATTTCAGAAAAAAGGTTAAAATATCTGTATCCATGCTTTTTTTGTATTTGTTTTCATATTGTAACAGTGAACCAAATTTTCAGACTTTGATGATGGAACAGGCCGGATTAAAACAGAACAAAGGAAAGAGTTGGTGTCTTTTGGATTTTTAGTAAAGTAGTTAAGGCCTTTAATGGTTTTTTCTGGTTTTCACACTTTTATACTACTTGATACTTGTACTTGTGTCCATAATTTTGGGTTTTGTAGCTCTCTTCCTTTGTTGTTACTCAATTGGAGTATCTAAGATAATAAAATATTATTATTTTTATAATAATTTATTTCATTTAAATTTGATTTTTTTTATAAAATTTGTTCAGTCACCTGCATACACTATAGAGGAGAGTTTCTTCTTTCTCATCTTCAAGAATCTGAGTCTCATATATCTCTTCAAGAATCCAGTAAACTCTCCTCATTTTCTCACATTGAATTTGAATTTAAATCTACTAACAAATTTGATATTATATATTTAGGAATTATTTGTAAGGTGTTGTGGTCAAGGTTGCGATTGTTAACAGTTATTATTGTCTAACAGTGTTTTCTTTTTATGGTAGATAAGTCATCCATGTTTCACTTGTTCCCCATTATTAATGTAAAATGTTTGACTCTGAAATCAATTACAAGCTTCCCATATAATTTTTAAAAAGATATTATCATTACTTATTTTTTTGTTTTAAAACAATTACATTGATACATGTATATGGAGAAAAATTACAAAATTAATTACATATTAACTTAATTAAAAACAATCTCAAATTCATAATATACAATATATTATTTATTTGATGCTTATAATTTCAATATTTCAAATAATATGTGTATATATGTATTTGAACTAAAAACCAGACGCAAGTGGCATTTAGCCTAGTGGCAAATGGTAAGTCCACAAGAGGCATGCGCACTTGCACATCCTGGGATTGAGTCCCCCCGCTTGCATTTGCAAGAACTTGGCTAATGGGCCAGCCATTTGTGGTCCAATGTTAAAAGAAAAAAAAAAGAACTAAAAACCGGACATAACTCGGTATAACTCCTAATACCTTTTAAGTAGTAGTAAAATAAATCTCTTGATTGCGTCATCATACAATCTACGTGGTCTCTCCAACACCTAATTTTTTAACTCTCCTTCTTCCTCAGGCTCTCTCGTCCTCTGTTTCAAGTTGAATTAGAACTTGTTTCGTATGTTAGTGTAGATCGTTTTCATGAAGATAAGGAAGAAAAAAACTTACTTGTTTGATATAAGGACATTTTTTGAAATAGAGACTTTTAAGATCTTTAACTCTCTTTTCTTCAGTTTTTTTGTGGTCAAATTTTGTGAGGTAATGAGAAGAAGCAAGTACCATCCTTTGAAACAAAGTTTCGTCGAATATGATCTTGTTTGCTTGCTAGTAGTTGGTGATTGCAATCCCAACCAATGCGATTAAAATATTAGTTTTGTATTTGTTTAACAGTTGTTACAATAATTGCTCCGATTAATCGTTGTTATTTATTTTGTAGTCGCAGTAATCAACAAATATTTTTAATTTTTAACTTACAAAAGTTTATTATAAAAATTTATATATACTTGTAAAATTGAAAAATATCATATGTTAATCTAAATGATAAAATACTATATTTATTTAGCAAAAAAATATTCAAATTATTTTATGAAAATTAAATAATAAGTATTACCACAATTATATATTATTTATCAAAAATATATTTATACACAATTAAAATTTATTATACAAATTTATATACACTTATAAAAATAAATAAAAATTATATGTTAATTTAAATTATAAAATACTTGTTTTTGTTTAGCAAAATTATGAAAATTAAATAATAAATATTACCACATTTATATAATATTTATCAAAAATATATTTATACAAAATTAAAATCATTTTTTAAAAAATTTAAATACTCTCTTCAATGTTTTTGTAAAATTTGTTTTTATTATATACTCCCTCCGTTTCATATTAGTTGTCATTTTACAATATTTCACACATATTAAGAAAATAGTTAAATGTTCTATTATGCCCTTGATTGAATATTAGAATTCCAAACTATTTAATACTTTATTTATTTAATTAGAGGTAAATAAAGTCATTTTTTATATTATATTTTTTTGGAAAATGAAAATGACAATTAAAATGGAACAAAAAATTTAACTTAGAATATTAATGAGAACTAATATTGAAACGGAGGGACTATGTAATAATTTTAATTAATATAATTATATTTTTTATTATTTGAGCGTTTTTATAGCGTGTTTTATATATATTTTATATATATTATATACATATAGAGCGTTTTTTCCGTATGTATTAAATTTTGATACGGTTAAAATTGTTTTCTATCATGACGTGTACACTTGACTAATGGAACCAAATATTCATACAATTATGCTTTGTCTTTGAAGGCCCACAAAGCCCAATAGTGGTGTTGGGACATTCACATCACAAACGAATCTGTTTAAAGTTGGTAACACTTTTAACCAAAAATCAGAATTAACCAAACTATTAACACTAAACCCAAATTGTAATCCCAATTTCAATTTTAAACCGCAAATTGTATAATCACATCAATTCGTCTTTCCTCACGCCATGAGATGGCTCACGTTTCCCCGCCACCGAATCTCAATTATTTTCGGCACCGGCTATTTTCCGACCACCGTACGTCTTTCTTCTTCAACACAAACATCCATCACTGAGTCGGAGTCTACGCCGATAACTTCTGTTATACTGCTCGACTCAATAAGATCTTCTCAGTGGCATTTCGTCGAACATCTTTCGGACAAGCTCACGCCTTCCCTTGTGTCAACAACTCTGCTCAGCCTCGTCAAGACCCCTGATTTAGCCTTCAATTTCGTCAATTGCATCGATCTTCATCGCCTAGACTTTCGAACTCAGTGCCTAGCCATCGCTGTTGTCTCTAAGCTCACTTCTCCCAAACCCGCTATTCAGTTGCTGAAAGAAGCTGTTCGTAATAGTAAGAGCTCAATTAGAGACCTTTTCGATGCACTGGTGCTTTCCCGTGATCATCTGGAGACTAAAAGCACCATTCTTTTTGATTTCCTGGTCAGATGTTGCTGTCAATTGAAGATGGTTGATGAATCCATTGAGTGCTTTTACCTAATGAAGGAAAAAGGTTTTGATCCCAAAACTGAAACCTGTAATTGCATTCTGAGTTTGTTATCTAAATTAAATCGTACAGAGAGCGCTTGGGTCTTCTACGCCGATATGTATAGGATGCAGATCAAGTCAAATGTGTACACTTTTAATATAATGATCAATGTACTGTGCAAGGAAGGGAAGTTGAAGAAGGCTAAGGATGTTTTAGGGATCATGGAGAGTTTTGGAATTAAGCCTACCATTGTTACTTACAACACTTTAGTTCAAGGGTATTCCTTGAGAGGACGGATCGAAGGAGCTCGTATGGTTATCAATGAAATGAAATCTAAAGGCTTTCAACCAGATTTGCAGACGTACAACCCGATTCTTTCTTGGATGTGTAATGAAGGAAGAGCCTCTGAGGTGTTAAAGGAGATGAAGGAGATTGGGTTGGTTCCGGACTCTGTTTCCTACAATATTTTGATCCGTGGTTGCAGTAACAAAGGGGATTTGGAGACAGCTTTTGCTTACAGGGAAGAGATGGTGAAACAAGGTATGGAGCCAACGTTTTATACTTACAACACGATGGTTCATGGTTTGTTTATGGAGAACAAGATTGAAGCTGCTGAAATATTAATAAGGGAAATTAGAGAGAAGGGTATAGCACTGGATTCTGTGACTTACAACATACTGATAAATGGATATTGCCAGCATGGAGATGCAAAGAAAGCATTTGCTTTGTATGATGAAATGATGACCGAAGGAATTCAGCCTACGCAGTTTACTTATACATCGCTTATTTATGTCTTAGGTAGAAAAAAGAAAACCAGGGAAGCGGATGAGTTGTTTGAGAAAGTTGTAGGCAAGGGAATGAAGCCTGATCTCGTGATGATGAATGCCTTGATGGCTGGTCACTGTGCTACCGGGAACATGGGTCGTGCATTTTCGCTG
>JAKUCM010005096.1:0-32742 GCA_023374145.1 Lepidium sativum
TATAAGCAGATATTTAATTTAAATTTTTTATTAATTTTTAATCTCTGACAAAATTTATATATTTTTTCCTGACAAAATGGTTTTTCTAGATTGCTCTGACAAAAAAAAGGATGGATTATTGGAATAGGATCCGCCAAAGATGTTCAGAGAGTCACATCTAATTAGATAGGAGAAAACTCGCTCCGTAGTCAGTTGATGGTTTCCCGTGCAGAAATAGCCGAGCTAAAACAAGCGACGGATCAGAAATTTGCTGCAATGGAGTCCATGATGGATATTTTGGTTGCGGGCAATCCCCATGAAACTGAGGCATTGAAGCGTAGACGTCGGAACCTCGGGATCAGGCCTACGGAGAATGTTGAAGTCGATTTAAATCAACGAGTTACTAAAGATCAAGACGACCGTAGTACGGACATGTTCGACGAACTACTATGATAAATATTTTGTAAATTTTAATAATTTTGTAAACATATTTTAATATCATATTTTATTTTGATTAATTCAATTCAAAAATTTATTAAATTACAAAATTTAAATGAATATTTTTAATTAAAATTTTTAAATAATTATTTGTCCCTAATTCTTTGGTAAGAAACGTAAATTAACGTCCCAAATTAGTTGTAAAATACATCGTCCTTAAATAGTTGTAAAACATCTTTAATTAGTCGTAAAAGTTTCTTCTTTTGTTAGTTGTAAAATGGTTCGACTTGAATTCGTTGTAAAACATTTCGACTCTAATTCATTGTAAAAGCTTTCGACTCTAATTAGTTGTTAATTAGGCGTTGTCAGTTAGTTGCTAAATTTACAACACCCTTACGACGTTTTATTTAACATCGCCTTTTACAACGCCGGCCATATGTTACGACGTTTTAGCATCGAGATTCGGGGGCTGTTAAAATTTACAATGCTTTCACAACGCCTTTTGTCTTACGACGAGCATGACACGATTAAACACGTAGCATCCCTAATTCGTTGTAAAGAGTGTTAACAACGATTTAGGGACGAAAATAGGAGTTATAAACTTTATGTTCTCTTGTAGTGATTATGTATATATGAAGTAATTTATAAAACTAATTACAAACGTTTTTGCAATTCATAAAATGAAAAAGTTAAATAATACTCCCATCTGTTTCAAAATATTTGATTTTTAAGGTTTTTCACTAAGTTTAAGAAATCATTAAATTTTGTATTTTATCTAAATATAAAACATGTTTTTATCACAAATTCTAAAATAATCCAACCAATCACAAATAAATTTGTAAAATTCTAAAGAGTTAAAAACACAATAAATTTTGCATAAAAAATCTTAAACATCAATTAAAATGAAGTAAAAAATTTCCCCCAAAAATCATTTAAAATGAAACAGAGAGAGTATCCTAGAATTTTTTAATTGTTATTACCATATTTAAAAAGTATTTTAATATTGTAAAAACAATTTAGAAATTCTAGGGGAATGACGGTTCTCTCACATGCAGATATTGTACAAGTTCAGGTTTTTGTTTATTTTTCTGGAAAATGAACAAAAACATAATCTCTCTATATCAGTAAGGTATTAAACTTGATAATACATAAAACATGACATCAATACTTCAGAATAATTTATAAAACAAATACAACACATTTGATGCCGTGAAAGGAATTTAAAACCGAAAGACATATATGTTAACAAGTATACATACAAACGTCAACATATATATATATATGATATTTTTTGAAAATTCATATATATAGTCATCCTAAAATTGATAATATGATATAGATATATCATTTAGCAATGCAAATATATGATTTGGAACTTCTGAATCGATCAAAATCTTGAATTACAAATTTTTATATAGATTAGGCGCGTATGATTTGCACTTTTGTATAGATTTAATTGTTCGTTGCACGAATTTGCTTGAAATCTACTATCCGGGAAACTAAATACCATGTGTCAAGAGAAACAGAAACAAACCTCTCTTTTATTAAGTAGTGAGCTAATTACATTAGCCTCAAAGACGGTTTACATTTTTTCATATAACAAAAACGTTGAGATGTAGTGTTAACATAATATCAACAGCCACATGACTCATACGCTCGAGGGTTTAGTTTGAAATCTAGTAGTAAGGAGGGAAGAAAGGGATCTTCCAAAAGGGACAGACACCAACTTGAGGGATGTTGCAAATGTTAGGCAAGTGCTTAGCAGCCTTGTAGATTTGACGCATTTGGTGTCCCTGAAGTTGCTCTCCTTGAAGTCTCACTGCTTTAGCCGCTTGTTTCAAGCTAGGGCAAACGCAAACTGGCTCTTCCTGACGAAGCTCATTGCAGCATTGTTGGAGTAGTGGGCTTTGCATTTGGCCTGGTCTGTTCTCGATTTCGTCTTCGAAATCGAATTCATCGTCTAGGGCTGGACCACCACGGCTTTGCTTCCTCACTTGGTGCTTAATAAATTGCTGGCAAGCTCTTAGCTGTTGTTCTTGTTGGAATTCCTTGCGGCATTTTTGTTTTGGGGCAAATGGGCCAATAGGGTTGGAATCTTCATCGAACTCGACGATGGTGCGGATTGAAGCGTTGGTGAGGAGGAAACAGAGGGCTAGGGTTGTGCAGACGAGGAAAAGCTTGTTTGCCATTTGGTATCGTACTTGTTTGTGTTGATGAGTTTTGGTTTGAGTAAAGGAGTGAAGTGAGGAGTTAATTTATTGGTAAGAATTGAGATTGCATGGCCATCACGTGTAAAAGTGCATGCCTGAGAGAGAGAGAGTGAATGTCTTATGTTGTTGTCACGATTAGGTGTTTGAAGAGAGTGATGAGTGTTGAACAACATTAGTTCTCTGCTTTTGCATGCTCTGTGCTATTTGTAGCTAATGTTCTGACATTACAATCTTGTGAACCAATTTTGAGATGAATGTAAATCCTTCTTTATTTCTTGTTGGTAAACAGAATGTAAAACATTAATGTATAAAATTTTGAAATAATACTTTGTTAATTTGTTTTAATGGGGGGAAGGAGTCAGTTTCTTTTGTGGAAATGTAATGGAGAATATTTTTATGAGATACCATATTTACACATATGTAACTAATAACAATATATATTTTTTGTGGTTCAACAAGCCAGAAATCAATCGAAAAGAAAAAAGTATGAAATAAACTTTTCAATCTGAAAGTTTTCAAAGTGCAGAGTGAATTAATGTCGATCATCTCACACAGAGATCACCATTTTCAGAATTTTTGTATACTCGGTTAGGAAATCTACTTATGTCATCTGTGATCATGCATGACATCGTCCATAAAAGAATTTTTATTTCTGTATGAAATGCTGAAAAACTCATCCTCAAACCTCGAGCTCCATGCACGTTTTGTCTATGCCATCTAGAAAGCAATACCTCCTATGCCAAAAAAGTATTTGAAATTTTTTTGTGATCCATCAATATAAAACTTGTATCTAGTAAATCTAGGTTGACTGTCAAAGGTCTAGACACCTCGAACTATTGAAGGGATGAATCACAAAACAAATATTTTTGCTCATCATATTAGAAGAGCAAACACTATGAATCCATAAATCAAATAGAAGAAAAAAATTGGTGAAGGATCTTCTTAATATGTCAAACTTCTCTAACTAATGTGAGAAATGTGGCTAATTTTTCATGTTTTGGTGAAAATGATGAGTTTGACAAAATAAAATGTACACCTTCTTTTAAAAAATGTTAAAAAGAATAAGTGTTTTTGTGGCAAATGACGCCCTTGTTATTAGGATATATATATATATATATATATATATATATATATATAATGATTTTGAAAATTGCTTTTGCGATTGATTGCTAAAGATTTTGAAGATTATGATAACCCGAAAAAATAGCCAGATTTCACACATTATTTAGAGAATTTTGAAATATTAAGAAGATCCTTCACCAGTTTTTTTTCTTCTATTTGATTTATGGATTCATAGTGTTTGTGGTCTCTCGAGAAATTGTTCACATGTAAATACTATACCTTTTTATTTCTAAAATTTATATAAGTTATAAATTGGTGAAATAAAAGTTTACAAACTTTTAGATTCCTTTTACAACCCCAAAAACTAATGAAAACGAAAAGAGAATAGCTCTACTTGCATATATTATGATCAAATGCTACTATACATGTTCAAATGAAATCATCCTATACCTTCAACTTTGCTCTACGATACTTTTCTTTATTGTAGATCACGACCTGTAGAAATCAATACCATGATTATCGATGTTTATCTATTTCTTGAGCCGATTCAAATTTTGTTAATATTATGGCTTGATTTGTAAAACAGAGATATGTAACATTAAGAGGCAGAATCATTAAATAAGTTGCAATAGGCGGTAATTTTTACATATTAAGTTGATAATATGTGATTAAAATAGTGGTGAACATTTCAAATCAAAATTACAAAATTAGACATCGTAATAGTTTTAATATTATTTACATAATATTAATCAAACAAATAATAATAAAATTGTATTTTAACAATGTTTAATGTTCTATGTTTGGAAAAATCAAAAGTAGGTTGTAGAACATTTAATGCTTGGAAAAGTCTCTATTTAGAAAATAATGGGTTATCGAGCATTTAATTCTCTATATGAAGGGATTCTGAATAGGCAGACACTGGGGAAGATAAGAAGGGATTCTGAATGGGCAGACACTAACTTGAGGGATGTCGCAAACGTTAGGCAAGTCCTTAGCTGTCTGGAAGATTTGACGCATTTGGTGTCCCTGTTGTTGCTGCCCTCCCTGAAGACTCAACGCTCTGCCCGCTCTTTTCAAAGTGGGGCAAACGCAGACTTATTCTTCCTGATGAAGCTCGTTGCAGCATTGTTGAAGTAGTGAGTTTTCATTTGGCCTTAGCCTCCTTTTCTGTTATCTTTGATGTCGTCTTCAAAATCGAATTCATCGTCTAGGGAGGAAGTGTGAGATTTTGAGTAATAAGATTGGAGAGATTAGAGAAAGATTCAAGAGTTTTGGTGAAAAAGATTGAGAGATGGAGGAAGAGATTTCCGAGAGAGAGATGGAGTGAATAAGATTAGGAAGAAGAGTTTTCTTTCTCTCTTGCTTGATTTTTACATAAGCTTTACATCCTATTTATAATACAGTCTAATGCTTCTACGTAAGGTAAGTTAGACATACTACATATTTGTGTAAGACCTAAAGTTAGACGTTTCTACAGATAATAATTAAACTTTTATGAAAGCAATGAGGTCTCCTTTCCTCTCTAAGCCTCAACGGCTCATTCCTTCTCCCTAGGAGCCAATAGCTCTTTCTTCACATGTCTTAAGGGAGACATGTGACATTGACTCCCTCCTTGAGTCTCCAACTCCAATGGTCACAAGAAGAAGAAACTCTAAGACTTGATTGCTTCTCACTCAAGTCACTTTGATTGCTTTTCACTCAATTCTTAGGTTCAATAGGAAGGACCATGGCTTTGTCTCCTAGCTTGCTGCCTGATAAACTGCTGGCAAGCTCTTAGGTGTTGTGCTTGTTGGAATTCCTTACGGCATTTTGGTCTTGGGCCAAATGGACCAATAGGGTTGGTGTCATCATCTTCATCGAACTCGACGACGGTGCGGTAGATGGAAGCGTTGGTGAGGAGGAAGCAGAGAGCTAGGGATGTGCAGACGAGGAAGAGCTTGCTTGCCATTGTGTATGTTTTCTTTGTTTGGTTTGAGTGATGAGTGAAGTGTGAAGTGAAGGGTTAGTGGGTATTTATAGAGAGAAGAGGAGTTTTGCATGAAGATCACGTGTAAGAACGCATGCATATGTTTGTGAGTGTGTGTGAGACAACTAAATATGATTGTTGTCGCCATAAGTTTTGGAAGAGTGACAAGTTTCCGCGTCTACATGAATGCAACCATGCATACTCATATGATGTGTTGCTCAAATCATATTGGGGATTATTTTTGATTGAGGATCAAATCCTTCGAGTTGGGGATTGTGTAGATGGAATCTGGATAAATATGTTTTTAGAGATTAATTCTGAAATTGTATTTAGGTTTTTACATCTTTATCCATTTATATTCTTATAGACGCATGTCATGGTCCGTTGGATGATGTTCATACATTTTGGGGGCAAGACAAGCTTGGTATTGTTTACTCCAAAGTAATTATCTTCACTATTACTTTCTGAGTTTATAAAACTGGTTTTGTCATTAATTAGTCTCTTAATCACATATAACAAACCTTATATACAATGACAAAGTTTGTTGAGAATAAACCAGATATTAAAACCGAATTTCATAGAAAACTGGTTTACACAGTTAACATTTTCCTTCAAGATGAGTCATAGATTGAAAGTAAGCTTATTTTGTCAATGAGATTTTGAAAGTGAAGGAAAACGCGGCTTGGTTAACATATCCACTAATTAATTATGTGTACGGACATGTATTGCTTCAATAGTAATCACGAGTAGTGTGACAATTATTTCTGATACGGTTTGTCCGCTCATGAAAAAAAAATTATTAGCAATGTGAATGGTAGTGGTTGAGTCAAAAAACAGATGAACTAGATCACATCGTAAATTAAACCACTAGATTTTGTAAATAACCGGTTTTACATAGTTAATATCTATCAAAAGAGAGACGGTCCTGTAATACTTTCAGTATTATTCAGAAGCTAAACAGAGAAAATATGATATAAACATAACGTAGTTAATGGCTAAAATAAGTTTTACAACATTGTAACTGTACCGAAATTTTATCCAGCTCAAAATGTGTAACAAACCGAAATTCCAAAATTCTAAACCGAATCAGCACAATGAACCAAAACGCCCGCCCAGCATTATCCATGAAAGAAAATATCTAAAACGATAGCGAAAACACTAAAAATTACAGACAAAAGTATCTTCCCCTCATTGGCTTATTTTCCTCGTGCACCGAGCAAGAAGCTCCCTGGTTAGTTTATCTGTTCGATGTTAAAGGTGGATTTGAAAATCCATATAAAAAATTTAAATTTTAAAACCAAATAAAAATAAATTTCAAAACTACAAAACTAGATTTCAAAATTAAAAAATACTTAAATTTTCGTATCTACCGTTGACAAAAAAAAAAAAAAATTCCCCAATAACATAATTTATAAAGAGCTTCTAAATCCTTTAAAATTGCAAATGACATCTAACTTATTGTCAAGCGGTAAGTCATTTTAATGCAATGCATTTGCATAACCCGGATCAAGTTTTCATGCTTATACTATATAGGAATTTGGCTATTGGGTCGGCCAGTTGTACCCCAATATAATCTGCCGTTGAAAAAAAAAATCCTTTCAAATTAATTAAAATTTAACCTCCATATTTGTTATCGGGTTGTGTCTAGTCTCTCTAGCTCATTAATTGTTTAACCTAGGTAGTAATCTTTTTGCATTAACCGACTGTGGTTTGATACTTTTATCTTCTATTATGCAATTTCATCCTTTTTGAGTATGTCAAATTTTTATGTGACTATGGCCTTCTTATTCAGGTCTCAGCTTCTCTGTTGTTTTCCCCTCAGATTAACAAAGTTTCATGTCTGAACTTGATTCCCAGATCCCTACTGCCTTTGGTAAATTTTAACTATACCAACGCTTCATCTCTGTGTCACTAGTCTGTTTAGACTTAAGTCAGATGTCTGGTAATAATTTTGATATTTTTGACATGGTAATTTTCTCAATTCTTTGATTCTTCAGGTTGTGGATTACTGTATCTCACGTGAGAATACATAGGAGCTAGTCAGTTATTTTTTCTGGTTTGGCCGCAGATCCGTTTGCTGATGCGAATGTTGAGGACTCAGGTGCAGGAACAAAGGAGTACGTTCACACCCGTGTCCAGCAGCGGAATGGTAGGAAAAGCTTAACAACAGTCCAGGGGCTGAAGAAAGAGTACAGCTACAGTAAGATACTTAAGGACCTCAAGAAAGAATTTTGCTGCAACGGAACTGTGGTTCAAGATCCTGAACTGGGACAGGTACATGCTTTAAAACACCATGGTGCATCCACGTGAATAGAAGACAATTGGCATACTACCATTTTAATAATGCAACAAAGCGTGAAAGACTACAATTGCAAAGCTTAGCCGAGGCATATATATGCAGCTGTCTGTAGCCATTCTTTGTACTGCTTATGCTTTTGTGTGAATGTGTAGGTTATTCAGCTTCAAGGAGACCAGAGGAAGAACTTCTCCTCATTCCTAGTCCAGGTAAAAAATATCACAACAGCCTTATCTAAAAGATTGTTGATTCATCTTTGCTTCGCATACATTTTCGTGAAACAGGCTGGCCTTGTGAAAAAAGATGACATCAAGATCCATGGTTTTTAAGCTGCTTCTGTGCCATTGTTCCTAAAGCTGTTGCTTCACTTTTCTAGAGGATTGTATTCTTCATCTTCCTCTTTGATCTCTTGTTACTGTTTTTTTTATAGCTTTGATATGATACTAAGAAACAATTATCCTTCGATTTCTTCCTGTTACTACTGTAATATGAGATTGTTAAGAATCCTCCAGTAAACTTTTGCCTCTTATCTCAATACTTTCATTCTTCCCAATATGGATCTCATGATAATTGGAAAACATAAAACTGAAAAGTCTCTATACTCTGGCTTAATAGGAATTCGTTAAAAACAATTGAAGCAGTTCCATTGATGGTTACAAAAGCAACGTTGACCAGAGATATCGAAGACTCCGTGAACTAGAGGTCTGTAAGTCGCGTGAAGATTGCAAATTAAACCGTTTGTCTTTCTCTTTGGAGCTCTGCAGACTGCAATTTTCGAAGAGGACGATCTTAGGTTCAGCAACGAATAGAGAAGACAACAACAAACGGAAATTCTATTTGGAAATCGCAATTAGGTTAACGCGTCGACTAATTTGAATCTTTGATTTCCATTATACTTGCTCCGTTTTCTCTACAATTTCCTCAAATTTCGTTTTTGGTATTTTGGGTCACAGGTGAGAGATGGAGGAGATTTTCGCTCTGATAGTCTCCATGATTCTCATAGTGGCGGTGATTCCTTTGTTCTTGTGGAAACGTCGGATCGATGGTCGAGCACAGGAGCAAGTTGCAGAACCACCACAGGTAATTTTCTCATTTTCTGCGAAATGGATTGGAATTTTTCTTATTAACGAAAATTATAATTTTCTCTGGTGCTTGATGAGTTTGTTTGCATGAAATTCAAAGGTTCAGCGGCGTGAAAATGTGGCTCGTGCTACTAGTGGACGTAGGATGCGTCGGAGACCTGCAGCTTCTGGTGCTAGCTCCTCTTCAACCTCCAACGTTCAAGGCTAGTATTGACGCCTTCTGTTTCTCTTTTCACTTGTTTATGTCAAATTCTCTCGACATTGTGTGTGTGTTTTTAGCTGCTGAATTTTTAAGGTTCAAAATCTGGATTAGTTTTGAGGATTGATTTTTTCTTTTGAAGGATTTCCAGTTTCAAATAAACTACATCGTTTTTTGATTGGTATCAAGTTTCTGCTTCTATGTATGGAGGCAACCTTATGTAAACGAGTATTTATTGGTTAAGAGTTTACTATTGCTAGTGAAAACTTGAAACCAGTAGTAATTCAAGAACAGTCGATTAGGTTTTAGTTTCCATTTTTCATCTTGTTGTAGAAGTGGTTTAAGATTAAAAAGGTCATAAAGAAAAATATACTATTGGCCTTGGAATAATATATTTGGCTATACGTGAAACAGAAAACATCAGTGGGAGTGAAGATGAAGATGAAGATGATGGACCTCAAGTCAGAGCATCAAAGAAGAAAGAGAAGAAACGACAAGAGCGGGAAGCACAAAGACAGGTGACCAACAATCTCTGTCGCCTGTGTTTTATTAAAGATTTTGCCAGGATTTTGGTTGAAATGTTCTAGAAATATCAGTTGACAAATTGCAGACTGTAATTGTGATCCTTTTAGATTCTTACTTAAGGATAGAGCATTGGTTCTGAACTCAAAATTTTACATCTCTTTTTGGCTAGACTTCCTGATTAAGTTATGTTCTTATTGTGGGGTAAAGGCTGAAGAAGCTACACGCGAGTCAAGGAACACAAAACAAGATTGGTATGCAGAAATGCGGAGGAAGAAGGATGAGGAGCGCGAGGCAGAGGAGCTGAAGTTGGTGGGTCAATTAACTTATCTCAGAATTTATTATGTTAAGGCTTCCTGCTGAAAATGCTGGGATTGGCTAATTGTGACATTGTTTTGTAGGAAGAAGAAGAAAAAGCACGACAAGCTAGGGAAGAAGAGGCAGCTGCATTAGAGTTTGACAAATGGAAAGGGGAATTCTCAGTTGACGCTGAAGGTACAACAGAGGAGGTGCAGGGCGAAAATCAAGATTTGGTTTCAGATTTTGTTGAATACATAAAGGTATCTTAAGTAACCCTTTACCAAACACTTTCCAGTGTCTCATTATCATTGTCGTTCTCTAAATATACAAACTAACAATGCAAGTATAGATACAAATGGTGTTTCTTCCATGTACTGAACCTTCTCTTACTGCGTGATATAATTGCAGAAGCAGAAATGTGTTCCACTGGAAGATCTCGCTGCTGAATTTAATCTACGAACTCAGGTATCATCTAGCTATATATTGTACGAGGAAAATAAATGAATACCTTCTGCTATTGTTCTCAAGTCTGATTCAACCGTTTTTTTTTTGTAGGAATGCATCAACAGGATCGTCTCTTTGGAGAGTATTGGTATATTTCTCTCTATCCAATTATAAAAATAGCATTTTCATCTCATCTAACCGTTTGTGATTTGCTATGGGTATAGTAAACCTGAAGCAATATAAATAAGCAGATGAGACACTAATGACTGTGTGTAGATATGAAACCTTGATGGGCCTCTTTAGCATCTAAATCCCTTATCTTATATTCAGGGCGGCTCTCGGGGGTCATGGATGATAGAGGAAAATACATTTACATATCAATGGAAGAGATGAATGCGGTTGCGGATTACATCAAACGTCAAGGAAGAGTTAGTATCTCACATCTAGCAAGCAAGTCAAACCAGTTCATCGACTTGGAGCCTAAAGTACAACATCAGCTAACTGAAGAAATTAGCGGCATGGAAGAGATCTCAGTTTCTTAGTTACATATTCGTAGTTTAACGTGTCAAAACTGTTTGTTAGAAACATGTGTTTCAAAAGCCCTAGGGACTCACTGCAACTTGCTGGTGTTTGCTCGTGTATACCTTCTTGTTTTGGTATTACTAGTTGAGATACTTAGGCTTATGTCCACATGCAATACATGAGAATATATTACATCTTACTTAACCAATTGTTGTCTATTTACCGTATATACGATTTGTGGAAAATTTTAGAAACTAAACTGAATCTCTCTAATATGGAAGATCCCAAACAAAAATAAAAATTCGAGACACAAAAAAATTCACAGTAATTTCAAGTTTTCTAGTGAATTAGAGGTCTAGACATTTTATCCAAACCGTACCTAATCTGAAATACAAGACTATATCCAAAAAATTAGAACCGAATTAAAAACCAGGCATACTCAAATATCCGAAATATAATTATATTTTTAAAATTTAGGATTATGCGGTTTGCCAATTTATTATATAATAATTTTATTTTACAACTGATATTCATTTTTTTGGTCGAAACACTCGTACGTATTAATTTTGTTCTTTTTGTATCATTTCTCTGTTCCTCCAGGAATATAGGGGAAAATTAGAGGAAGAGAAAAGGTTATGCTCTGCCTCCCTAATTCGCTTTAGCTTTTTTACCATCTCTCTTCCTCTTCTCAGTTTTCGCTTTCTTGCGACCTAAGAAACTTGGGAAGCATGGTAAAAATGAAGAAGATACGTTACGTCAATTTAAGACTATTTCTCCTTCTATTACCTCTATTCGATTTTCGGTTTCCTACATTATCATTAGCTCAAGACTATGATGCCCCAAAGAAGGATGATACTCCACCTCCAGGTTTGGTCCGTTGCAATGGAGTTTACATGTCTTACACTTCCGGTGACCGAGAAAAGTTATATCCTCGCACTGGAAACGTTACAGCTCAAGCCTGGTCATTTAAATCAACGGCCTTGATCGTCAACACCGGTATTGAAGAGGTCAAAGGTTGGGAAATGTTCGTAGGGTATAACCACAGAGAGATCATAGTTTCTGCGACAGGAGCTGTCTCTTCGGATGGTGACTTCCCTTTCGATGCAAGCAATGGGACGACGTTTATTGGTTCTCCCAATACAGATTTAAAGACCTCTATAGATACAGCTGGAGACTATCCTAAGATCTCGACGAATATCGAGATCACTGGAACGCTTTTTGGTGGTAGAGGTACAGCTACACCACTGCCGAAAACGATTAAGCTCATGAACGATGGATGGCAATGCCCTGCACCTACTTCTAAAGGTAACAATAACCTAAATTGTTACTTTCTTGTTGGGGAAAAAACAATTAGTTATGACATTGTTTTCGATTTGTTGGCTCTGGTTGTTACTGCAGGTGGTACAATGACAGTTTGTTGTAAAAGGAACCCAAAGTTTAAGGCTAAAGAAAAGGTTAAAACCAAGTTCAGTGCTAGACGACCAGGTGACTTGAACATAGTTTATGATGTTCTTCAAGCCTACGCAAGCAACTACATGGCACAAGTGACTATAGAAAACAAAAATCCATTGGGACGGTTAGACCATTGGAACTTGACATGGGAGTGGATGCGAGGCGAGTTCATACACTCAATGCGTGGAGCCTACGCAGCCGAGAAGAAACCATCAGAATGCTTAAGCAGCAAGGCTGGACAGTTCTACGCAGATCTTGATTTCTCTCAGGTAGCTACTTGTCAGAAGAAACCGATTATCAAAGATCTACCGGCTGAGCGTAAAGAGGATAAAGAGATCGGTAAATTGCCTTTCTGCTGCAAGAATGGCACTCTCTTGCCAGCTATCATGGATCCCTCTAAATCCAAAGCCATTTTCCAATTACAGGTTTGTCCAAAATTAATAGTGATTGGTGATGAATATAGGTTTGAAGACGAAATAAACTGGTTTTGATGTTTGGTTTAGGTGTTCAAAGTGCCACCAGATCAGAACAGATCAGCATTTTTTCCTCCTCAAAACTGGAAAATCGATGGAATAGTGAATCCGACATATAAATGCGGAGCACCTAGGCGGGTGGATGCAAGCCCGTTTCCTGACTCGAGTGGTCTCCAAGCCACCACTTACGCTATAGCCAGTTGGCAAGTCGTCTGCAACATAACCAAGCCTAAACCGAAAGCTGCACGTTGTTGTGTCTCTTTCTCAGCCTTCTACAATGACTCAGCCATTCCTTGCAACACTTGTGCTTGCGGCTGCGATGATATCGATACCGACACTTGTAATGACAATGCCAGACAGCTTCTGATTCCTCCTGACGCGCTCTTGGTGCCGTTTGTTAACCGAACTCTCAAAACAAAAATATGGGCAAAGCAGAAACACAGGTCTGTTCCAAAAAAGCTTCCTTGTCCTGACAACTGTGGAGTCAGCGTAAACTGGCATCTTAACTCAGACTACGGTAATGGTTGGTCAGCACGTGTAACGTTGTTTAATTGGGGAGATAATGCAGTGGAGGATTGGTTTGGGGCTTTAGATTTAGGTAAAGCTGGTTCAGGATATGAGAATATTTACTCCTTTAATGGGACAAAAGTTCCACCTAAGAACCAGACCATTCTCTTCCAAGGACTTCCTGGTATGAACTACTTGATCGGTCTCACAAACGGCACACATCCTTTAAAAGACCCAAAGGTTCCAGGGAAAATGCAGTCAGTCATTTCATTCAAAAAGAAGAATATAGGTAGTTTAAATATCATAGGAGGAGATGGATTCCCTAAGAGAGTTTTCTTCAATGGAGAAGAATGTGCACTTCCTAAGTTTTTCCCCAAAAAGAGTTCCGGAAAGAGATTGTCTGCTATAGGATTCTTGCCCTGCATTCTTCTACGAGAAAAAAAAAAAAAAAAAAAAAAAAAAAAAAAAAAAAAAAAAAAGTAGTTGCCTTAGTTATTTATGTAAGTTGCCTAATGTTTAGCCTTTCCAGGATCAAGAACCTTGTAAGAGAAACGAATATAGTATATTTATCTCTTTTACTCAAAGTTTTGGTTGTTCTAGGACAAAACTTTTATTTATAATCCAATGGAACTTGATGTAGAATCATTTGTCTCTTGGTCTTTACTACAAAATCTGCCCATTTGGTCTACAAGAACCTAAGTTCCCAAAAAATAATAGCCTAAATGTTGCATAATCCGGAAAATTTGATCTGATTTATGAACTGCTTCTGCTTCTTGTTTTAGATTATGGTCTTGTTCGTTTGCTGGTCGTTGGCGACCGCAACCAGCGACCAAAACATGTTCGTTTCGTGGTCACTGGTTCAGCGATCGGTCGCAGCGACCAGCGATTGCAATTTTTGATCGCTGTTTAAAACAGCGATTTACGGCGACTAAAATTATAAATTACTAATTTACCCTTATTTTTTAGTAAATTCCCAAAAAAAACCTAAACCTAAAAAAGAAAACAAAAGCCGAAATATAAAATGTTCTTTCTTCTCTGCAACAAATTTCTTTGATTCTTCTCAGGTTTAATCTTTCTTCTCCATTATGTGATTGGTCTCACTCATCGTAGTGATGTATGGTGACGAGAATGTGATATATGTTCTGGTTTTAATTATCTGTTACTTATCAATGATTGAGATTCTTACGAGCTGAATTTCTTATGTTAGCCTGGAGTCGTATTGTACATTTTTCTTGATTTTCTTACCAATGTATGGATCTTGTTTGCCACCCTTTGTCTGAAAGGTCCTCTTGAAGATACACTATGTGCGGATCCGACTGCGTTCATTTTAAAACATTTTTTTCATACTTTTCCATTTGAAGCCATTAATTTATTATCTCCAACAACTTTACTCCCAATAATCTAAGTGGATGTTGTCAGGACACGTCTTACGATTTTCCTAACTGAACTTATGTACTTTGAGTAGTGCCATTCATTTTCTCAAAATTCTGGGTGTGTAGCTTGTTACATGTGTAATGTAACTTTCTACTAGTATATGTTCATGTTGATAGTGGGACAGGTAGAACCATAAAACAGACAGCTTAAGTATCAATCTGTGATCTCTCTTCTCAGCACAACCTGTGATTCATTGTTTTGGCCGATCTTGTTTCTATTGTTCAGATCTCTGTATTTTTTTATCTTTCTGCAGTGAGATATGATAACACTAACAAATACATTGATCTCTTTTTGATCCATCTAGAGCAGACAAGCAATCTGCTTACTCTCTTCTCCTTGCTGAAAACATCTGTAACAAGTTTTGAGTTAAGGTATTTAATTTACTAACTTATTACTGCATCCTACTTCATTGGTTCCACCAAATGACCTTAAGTTTGTTTGTCATATGTTTACTGCAGCACAAAGACAAAGAAGCCTATCCGACAGCCTCATCACCCATACTTGTCATAAGGCCAAAAGGGGTCACTCTGAAAAGTGAAGTAACAGATTGTGCTGTTCTCACTTTCTCGCACTGAAAATATTAGTGGTACATTTTGCTTTATGCTTATATACTTGTTAAGAGTACATATCATGAACAAACAATCTGTAGTTGCTGAATAGATGGGTGGGCCAAGGCCGTGAACTTACCTTGCATAGATTAGTCCTCTATGATGGTGATATGTTCATCTAGTTATTGCAATAAACTTGTCGACTTGAATGTACATCAGACTTTGTAGATTGTAAGCAAACCAATATTACTTATATTGTTGCACAAAATGAAAGAAAGGAAGAAGCAAATGAAACAATACTCGCTTAAATCTTAATAAGATGTAAAACAAATCTTTAGTTTTGTTACCTACGAGATTTTGATATCTTTACCTCCTTGGCCTAGTTCTTATATCAGTGCATCTACCATGTTAGAGATGATGGGGAGATGTTATCTAACCCCCAGGACCATTTTGACCGTTTTTTTCACCACTTGTTGAAGCTGGATTTCATTTATTATAGTGAAACCTTGGGTAAGAGATACTTAGTTTGTCCACCTCTGTTATTAGAGAACCCCACTTTCCTTTTAGAATGAGACAAGAAAATCTTACTTTAAAGTTTAGTATTCATTTTACTCTTTTCAAGGTTTAGGGATATGGGAAAATAATGTTAAAGTGAAGTGTCTATCTTTGTTGTTTGAGTGTTTTGCTATGAGTGTTAAAAAGAACAACAAAAAAGAAATCTAATTTGTCTGACTGAAGCTTTTAACAGATTACTACACCAATCTGGCAAACTTGTATTTGTGTCATTATCTTGACTATACCATGTAATCTTGATCGATTTGGTGTTTTACATGTGCTTTTCTGAAAAATTGAGTTGGGAATGATAGATCCTCCTAGTAAATTAGATATTGCGAGTTATTAAACTAGGAAATATCGTATCTTGAGTTTCATATATTGAAACACTCTACTTTGGTGTCTAGACATGTTTCTAGTGTTGATCTAGGGAAATTGAAATTCCAGATCAGCTGGGGAATCAACTCAGAATCAGGATTTTGGATTTTTCTGTGGCATTCTATGTGCATATTAGCTGTAGATGACATCTTTGGTTCTGTTTGCTTATTCATTGGTTATGTTTCTGCTTATAGGTCTTCACGGGTTGCGGATTTTGGACAAAATGAACAACGATGATGTAAGTGATTGGACAGATGGTGAATGTCGCTATTTTATTCAGTTGTTTATGGATAAAATGAACAACACAGCGACTGGTCGCAGCGACTGGTCGCAGCGACTGTCAAACGAACAAAAAATAATTTTTTTGGTCGCAGGTCGCTGGTCGTGATCGCAGTCGCCAGCGACCAGCAAACGAACAAGGCCTATAAGTTAAACAGAAAGAACCTGGAACACTTTATCACTTAAGAGTTTCAAAATATTCTCTTTAAAGAATATGGAATGAGCGTTGTAAACTTGAGAACCGTCTTTGTTTAATTTTTTTCCCTTTGGTAAATACAAAAAAAAACATATCATGTTTGTTAGCATATTAAGGGATGGCAACATGAACTCTACAAAGTATTGTCTTTTTGTGTGTGTATATGTCTGTTAAGAAGTAATTAGAGGCTCCAAGATTCTTCCAGCTTATTTTCCAACCTTAAAATCGTTAGAGAGGAGAAGGTCGTCCAAATCTAGCCGCCGGTTTCTCCCAGATGTTGTATCAAAACTTTGTAAGATAACAAAAGAAAAAAGTCCAAAAGCTTCTGATTCTGCGGGTTTGAACTCTGCAACATCATGAAACGTTCGCCAATGCTATTTCTTAGCCTGCAATAAGAGAGACAACAATAGAAGAGAGACTTTCAGGAGAACTTACTTAATTTTATCTGAGAGACTCGAAGCCAGACAGATGAAGGATATGTAGAACTAACCTTTCTTAGATATTTCTTGTGAATTTTTATGGCTCCAGAACATGTTTTTTTGGCATCCAAGTTCCCACTCATGTCGTTAAGTATCTAGGGTCATTAAGGAAACTGAATGAGGAGTGATTCACCAGAATCAAAAGTTACAAGAAGATGTATGTTGGTTTGACAAAAAAAAAAAAAGATGTATACTTAACCTTAACAACATCATCCAGTCCATGAGCTTCAGTCATTAGCTTAGAACTCTTGTCTTTTAAAACACTGGCTACTAGGAATACCGATATAGGCAAAGGATCTTCTGCGGTTTTTCCTCCATTCCTCATGTTTTGCCTCTCATACTTTCCACATTGGTGTATTGACTTCGGTTTACCTTTGAACCCTTCAGTTTTCTCACTCCCGCATTGATGTGCTTCATATACATAGAAAAGATTGGGGTCGTACTCTAGGGCCCACATCATCTGTAGGAACACAGGGTTAACATTGAGATCATTTCGAGGAAGAAAAAGACAATATATGCAAGAGAGAGTGAGATCACAAGAACCATTACCTCCCACAGGTACAAAGAGTCGCAAAACGAAAATTCTCTTCGAAACTGAACCATTAGCATCCTAATCGCAAAGAGATAGTCACCTCCCCCCAGTTTATCTTCATATCAAGATCCAAAGCTCATCTAACTGATCAATATATAAGTATGCATATGCATAGAAATTGTAATAGTATTGGTACCTAGATGTTGGTGAAGTTTGGGGTCAACAAATTGAGTAATTGAAGCCAAATGAGTAAGTTGAGCTTCAACTCCAACAGATCTCCCAGTGCTACGAAAATTTCCTCGCTTTCCAATTCAGAAAAAAAAAAGAAAACACGTTTAATACAACCTGATCGCAGAGAATCAGATGTAAACAGTCCTTGCCAAAAGTACAAATACATTCAAAGTAGAGAGTGTAAGGTAAGTACCAATCGACGCATAAGCCGCTCAAAACACCAAAAGGCATCAGCTTCGTCTTCAAGAAGTATAATCATTGGGGAACAAAGATCACTCATTCCTGATCACAGCAACAGTAGATGGATCAGAATTTGTCAAGTAATAGTCGCTTTCAAACAAGGGATACAATGATATATACATTTGGTTTTACCTTGACAGTACCCAACATCGTTGTCTATCCATGCGTAAACAGACAGAATATCCCAGAGCTTTGACAAATTCTCCTTTTTCTCATAAAATACCAAGGCCCTGTCTGTACGATTCACGTCAAGACCTGAAAATAGCATATTAAGGAAATGAGTGAGTGAGCAGGCTCATCTTCAGTTTATTCTATAGCCCGAGAATTGAGGAAGCCATGACGAGTTACTAACCTATCTGGTGAAGTGTTAACAGCCATTGAACAACTTTCTTATCAAGGGGCCCACGAGTCTTGAGCTCTTGAAAGAAATCTGAACCATTTGAGTTTGTACCTGAGAGACACATTTGAATACTTCAAAAACCTATTTATAATTTAATGTAGAACATCCCATGAATGAAATCAGGGCAAGATTTTACCTAAATTTATTTCCTGAAGTACAAGAGGATCATAGTTGGGTTGACCAGTTTCTGTAATTACAGGTGCTGTCATAAATCTTCCACTTCCAATGACAGGAAACATTTTCTTACACTCCTCCTTCCAAGAAGAATACTGCAATCTGAAGGAAGAGAAGTAATGAGTAGAATTTGACAAACTAAATCTATTATTCATATCGGCAATATACATAGGTGAATTTTACCTTCTGCGTTGTCGTATTTGCTCTCTTTCTTCGAATGTGCTCATTGGATCATAACAGCCAAGTAGAAATTCCCATACTTCACCTCTAATTGATGGATGGATTCCCTACAGATTGATTTTTGAAGTAACATGAATTTCACAGATTCAGAACAAAGAAAAGATAAATCAGTCTTTGCACAGTTTTTTTCCAAACTAACATACCCCTCTTCGAATTCGTCTTAGAGTCTTTCCAATATCTAGAGACCCGTCTTGGACAAATGCAGCCTGCCATTTTCTTACACTTAGAGTTTTGCCAGGCTGCACAAACATCATATGAAAATTGACCTTTAGGTTCCGCAGTCAAGAAGTTTAATCTTCGCAGTCCAAGAAACATCCTTTTCAGGAAACGAGACAATCTCTCTAAAAACAATCATGTGATACTACACTGAGAAAAGATTAAATGAAATGAAAAATAGATCAAAGTACCCAAACAGCTCCTAATATCAATATTTCCTCATTAAGAAACACATTTATGAAACACTGAAGTTTGACATGGCAAGAACAAGGAGAAATTATAACAAACACGACGAATCTACAGAATAACATAGTCGACACGATAGACGATGCATTTCCAACAACATAAGAAGCAAAGAATGTGGATGTAATCGGAACCGAATCTGCAATCACATGTCGTATATCACAAACAGAGAAACAAAAAGAATGAATGACGAATGAAACGAAAGACATAACCTTGATTTTGAATCTGGTTTTGGGCACATCGGTGCACTCAGGACGAGTTTGGTAGTAAGAATCTGCTGGCTCAGCTACACCTCCCCACATCTATCAAATTTTCCCGGGAAAAAAAGCAAAGAAAGAAGAATACCAGAAACCAGAAGAAATAAAAAACAATACACTGGATCCGGATCCCCACAAAACTCAGAAAGATCGATCAACGATCAATTAAGAGATGTAATTAAGAAAAAAAATTGAGAATTTTGAGGGGGGGGACCCAGCTTGGAGGTAAGTCGATTGGAGAGTGTCCAAAAGACAGAAACTTTTGGTGTTTAGAGTTTCTTCCGTTCTGAAGTTGACGAGCTAGTCTCATTACAATAGTGGTCTGCCACAAATTTAGGATCTCTCTGATTTATCTTCTTTCACATTTTCAGGGCATATTTGAAGAATTTGTTTTTTCTTCATTTTCTTCTTACAATATGGATTATGATTGTTGGTGCCAATTTACTCTTAACAGCTAACCATTATTTGCAAAATTAACCTTTTCTGAGTAAAAGAAAAAAAAAAACTAACAAAACGACTCCGTTTTGATGAACATTCTCATGGGTAGCTAAGCTTAATCGTTCTTAAAAGATTGGGCCTTATGGGTATTTAAACTTGTGAAAATAAAGCCCAAAATATACAACCCTAAAATTTTATTGTATATATATAATATCTTCAGCTAAACCCTAGACGCCTCTTCTTAAGCTGTGTTTTCGTTCACATTTTCACTCGGAGCTTCGACATTTCAACCTACCGGCCGCGAAAATGGTGAGATTTACTTTCTGCATTAACTAGTCTTATCTTCGTTTGTTAAACACGTAATTGCCTTGTGTTTCTTCTGCTCACATCTTTAACAAATTGTATTTCTAAGTTATCTGAGAAAGTAGGCTTTAGGTACTTTCAATCAAGTAGAATGTTTATGTTTTGGTCACACAAAGTTGATATTTCATGTTTAATGGTGCCTCTTCAGGTTTTCAAGAGGTACGTGGAGATAGGGAGAGTAGCACTTGTGAACTATGGTAAAGATCATGGAAAACTCGTCGTTATCGTCGACGTTGTTGACCAGAACAGGGTGAGTTAATTGTATTCATATGTTAAAGATCAGTTTCAACTATTTTAAATGCCAGATTCTGTGACTCATTAGTTGTGTCTGAAGTAATTTTAGTTGATTCTGTAAAAATTGTCTAGTTTTTCTATGTTTTGTCTTAGGTTTATTTGTAGAAATGTGGTTATAGAATCCTGATATTTTTGTCGTCATCTAGGCTTTAGTCGATGCCCCTGACATGGAGAGAATCCAGATGAACTTCAAGAGGTTATCTTTGACTGATATCGTGATTGAGATCAACCGAGTGCCAAAGAAGAAGGCTTTGATCGAGGCCATGGAAAAAGCTGGTGAGTGCTGTGTGCAGTGTAATGTTAGGATTTGTCAAGTGTTGTTGCCAATCTAAACTTTGAAAGTCTTGCAGATGTGAAGAACAAGTGGGAGAAAAGCTCATGGGGTAGGAAGCTTATCGTTCAGAAACGTAGAGCTAACCTCAACGATTTTGATAGGTTCAAGATCATGTTGGCCAAAATCAAGGTCACTCTCTTTACTCGCCTTGCATACAAACCATTGAAAGTTATATTATTTATGTTTGTGTTTGTTTAATCTGAAATGTATATGGCTTGGTTGTTTCTTTACAGAAAGCTGGTGTTGTTAGGCAAGAGCTTGCAAAACTCAAGAAGGAGATCACTGCTTGATCAAATTTATCTACAAAATCTGTTATTTTTTGTTTTTAAACTTCGATTCGGTAATTTGTGTTTTTGAATGTGTCAACATCATTATGTGCTCGATTATCCGATGTTAGTTTCAAGTTTCGAACCTTGTTGGATAAGTTTTGGTTCTTGTTATTCGATCTTAAAAAGTAACCAGTTTTCTCTTATTATCCCTTTTGTCTCTCATTGGTAGTAATTTTTACATTTAACACACAAATAATTAATCAATGAGGAGAACAACAATGTTTAAAGGCTCCTAAGTTGGATGTTCTTTGTGTTAATGGAAGTAAATTATCCTGATTTACAATTTGGTTTATGAAATATTGTCAATGTAGTCAGCAAAGAGGTTCTAAGCCACTCATGTTCTTTTTCACGATCGCACAACGACCCAAAATTACAAGCAAGTGAAATTTTAATTGTGGAAAATCATGTACACAAGCTACACAATACCAATAAACAAGTCGCAGCGATTATTGAAGTTGTCGATGTTTTTTACAGCGACGTCTAAGATAGCCGTAAATGAGTCGCAGCGACATGTTTTTTGTGTTTTGATTATTTGTTTAAGAGTTAAATTGTAGTCGCTCATGGTAACGGTAACAGGGCCAACAATAATATTTTGCAAAAGGGTAACAACAGTTTCATGACAATATAACAAAATAATTTTGGTGGCGTCTGGTTGTATATAAATATGACAAAAAAGTTTCTAACTCGTTACAGAGAAGTAAACGAAATAAACCTCCTTAAGAAAAGCTTCAAAAGTTTTTACCAAGTTCAATCTTTTTCATCAGTGTCATGGTCTGGTGGAGAATTGAATCCAAGATTCCGGCCACCTGAAAATAAAGGAAAAACATAATTATATGGTTTGCGTTGAAAAATTATAAGGAGAAGAGACTTCTAACTTCGTCACTAACCGTGAAGACACCACCAATAATAGCGCATACATTGGTGATGAAATGTGAGAAGGACTTGGAGTTTTCCGTAATGAGAACCTGCATATAAACAAAGCTAAATATGAGCAGAGTGCAACTAGGGTTGTTGTTATTGTCCAGTCCTTGGTTAACCTTAGAAAATACAGAGAACAGTGCCCGGTCTGTATAGGACATGCCAGTAAAGGCAGCAAAAGGAATGTTGAAGCCTACCTGCATCGGTGAGAGCTCAAAGTGAAATTTGGCGACTGGTAGATAGTAACTCTGAGCAACACTGCTATGTGCTGTGTACTCATACTCCTCAACCATTGGATGTCCATTGCTTTTCACTACCTCTGTCTTCACTATTTGAAGATAATGCTCGATCTATCCATGGGAAACAACACCTTAAAGCATTCTAAAAATGATCTATTAGATGATAAAGTAGTATTTTCTAAGTTATACAAGCTTACAGTAACATTAGGGCCTAGATCACGTTGGTTTATGAAGGGGCGGCCATCTAAACGGTCATGGCTTCGGCCGACATGAGGTGACAAGCGCTTTAAATCAGCAAATGTCTGAGGCAAAATCTTTCGCCCAAATGAAAGATGGTTAACAACATGGGACATATTCATCTGAGAAGTGTCAAAGGAATGAGTTCCTGAGCGAGCTGAAACCATTAGGTTGCCTGGAACCTGCAAAGACCATAGGGAAGTAACTATTAACGTTTTTGTGGGCATTCAGACAGAGCAAGAATCGTTTCTCCCAATAGAATGTTTACCTTCTTTACACGCATGTATCCTTCAATTCGACATCCTCCTGTAGAAGGTGCCTTCTTTATAGTTAATGATTTATTTGATTTGTCCTCCAATGCTAGATTATGTGGCTCTAGATAGATTGGTTCAACCAGACTCACCACCATCTATAGGAAAAGGTAAAATACTCAGAAACAAGTTACAAATGAGGCCAAACTTAAAAGAAGTTAAAAAGAAACTTAGATCAACAATCACCTTCACTAAGCTTTCCGTATCACGATCTCCATAATAGGATTCATGCTCGTGGTGTGCATTGTCATCCCTGTTAAGCAAGAAATTCAAGCACAGGAAAGAAAAGTAGATAAATAAATCTAGGAGGACTGAGCAAATGATGGGCATGCTTTATATGAACAAGTAAACTCAAAGTCAAGTTGTCTTACTTAAGATCACTGCCTTTGCGGAAAATGCGAATGGATGGATACCCTTGTATGTGATTCCTGAAGGTTATTTGCCGAGGAAAATTATGAGCATAAATACAAGTGTCCAAATGATACATTATGCTAAGAAAATCTGCCTATGTGGTATGTCTTTCTTTGGTTCGACCATAAATTTCTTTTGAGGACGGGCATGAAATATATTACACGAAAAAAGAAAAAAATGTAATACGAAACCAATACAACCTGATAAAGTAACTGTATGTCCCTTCCTCTAGTAACGAATAGAAAAGCATCTTAAACCTTAGTTACAGAGAAATGAGCTAAAGACATCTCAAATAACCCACATAGTTTTCATTTGTCAATACGTTTCATACTAGCTAACGCTCCTGAAGGCTCTTCTATCAAAATGTTGCACAAATCAAATTTCGTATTTGGTATGCACACTGAAGAAGCTATGGATATTTCTTTTTGCACTATAGTGAAAATTAGTTAAGTTTCGTAACTTAAGAAGTCAATATGGAAAACCAGATCAAATATGATAGGATATACCTTCGACAAAGATCACCTTCTTGAGTGCAGTCAACTTTAGCCAAAAGAACACGTCCGTCCATTTCTGGATCATATCTATCAAAAACCAGAAAGTTAAAAGGAAAAATTGTATTACAAATTCTTTCTAAAGAAAGTATAATGAGTGACATACCTCTCTTTTATTTGTTTTGCTGCTTTCTCCCATGATGGTTTCTGAAAATGGAGACTAAAGTTATGGTCTTCGAGTAAAAGATCAGCAAAATTATCACTCTATTGTGCAGAAGGTGCCAATAATTACTAAGCTACTTAATAACTTTGATATTCAACATTAAATTGATCCTCTTAGTAAGTCAAGCCTTTTGATGAGAATATTATTAACTCTACAGCCAAAGAGAATTCTAAGGAAAGATTGACTAGTTAACTGTAGGTTGCACTCTTCTGGTGTCTAAAGTACCAAGCATGAATAATCTTCTCCTAGTAGAAATGAAAATTGGTTTCTGAATGAAAAATATTCTGTGAAATATAGAAGATAAAGACGGAAGATAAAGGGACTTACCAGGAGATTACACCAATAGCACCACGGAGCATAGAAATTAACAACCAAGATTGGAAATCTGCAAAATATATGTTTCATATTTTGTCACCAAAAGCAACAACTACGTAATGGGGAACATATTCTAGTATGTTTGCATCTATGTACATAATGCGATATATGGCCTTCAACTCCTTACTGATGTGTAAATGTGTCAAAGTTGCGGCCAGTAAGTGGTACAGAATCTTCGACTACTTCTTCATCAGTTCTATCTCCATGATTAATCAACGTTTAAAACTTCCCCAGCATGATACTCTGAACCAGTGGGTCTCATATTCGAATCAATAGAAAATTTTCGAACTGTCTTTGTTACATTTAGCCTGTTCTGAAAACAAAAGTTGGAAAAATCAGGAGAAGGTACAACCAAAAATTTATAGTTAATCAAATGGAAAATTGTTCATAAAGAAACACTACTTTCAAAACCCACATACACGATAGACTATATTTCACACAATTTGCACTTCACTTCAGAGAATATTGTACAGTCCAAACTTTTTGACGCACATAGCAGCTAACTAAATACTTTTATAAACAGAGAATTGCCTATGAGCAAAAAAAAAAAAATTAGAGACTTGAATGAACTTATGATGAAACTAAACTTACAGTTCCTAATACATCGCTGACATCCACAGATGCAAATTCACATGAAAGTGTGATGGGAAGCTGCCAAAAATATAGAATTTTTCTCTGGTTAGCAATCAGATAGATGCTTGAATTGCATGATTTAGATTGGGCCCACACATATGACATTTCTGAAGAGAAAAGATATGCACTCAACAAACAAAGGCTGCACACGGTAATGTAACCTTCTACCAGACAGTGGAAGTACCATTCATACACTATTTAACCTATTGAAAAGTTGAAACTGTAAGAGATAAAAATTGAATACAATGTACCTTATGTTAAAATCCATGCGCAAGAAGTCTCCATCAGAACTCCTGTCAACAATGATGGATGTGGACGTGCTGACAGCCATATAATTACTCAATTCCTATAATATGAAACTTGAAAAGTCAGAATAGCATTCACTTTTCCTAATAGTGACGAACTGAGATTTTATAGATAAACTAACGACGAATTGAAAATGCTAAGCAGCAGTGACATAGTCTTTAACGTGTCACTTGAAAATTCGCCACAGAACGTCACAATCAGCAAGTCCAGTGAGCTTGAAACTTACCATTCCAAATAAAAATAGCATAGAGAGTGCTGCTATAATGGACAATCCAGCACCAGAAAGAGTCGCTTCTGTCAAATCCCTCGGGATTTTCCTGCAGACACAGAAATTTCAAAGAATGAACATGAAATATCTAACATTACTGTCCAGAATCACAAATCTCAGATTCTATCGAACTTCAAAACATTTCACCCAAAATTTCAACTTAAAAACAAAACCGAAATCGAAGTCACTAACGATCATATTTAACCCCAGAGAAACAAAACACTTTTAGCAGCTCAATTTCGCTAAGATCAAAAGACAATGACAATGCAGTGATGCACATACACGAAAGGCAAAACCCACAACTTCCAGATCGCCTGTACACGACTAGACCCTACTAATACTCAGAAAAATTATCCACGGAATGTATAAACTCCCCAAAAGAAATATCTACAGTAAACAATATAAATTTCTGAATTACCAGAAATGCGAAGTCTACAATAGGAGAAGCAAGCTGGAGAAATCTGCAAAAGGAAACAGAAACAAACCTATAGAAATCAACGGATTTGATCTTGTTCGTGGACGACCATCTTCGTTGGATAAAGAGTCAACTAGAAAACAACAGCTGGTAGACTATATCTAAGAGCTTCGAGGACAAAGCACCACTTTGCGATTTATCTTCAGCGTTCAGATTTGAAACTCTTCTTACGATCTAAAAAATTGCAACACTAGTCCCCATTGCGTTAAAACTTTTCTTATTTGACCCAAATAGTTTTATCTATACAAATTAGCACCTGACAGTCTTACGTGTTACGATCAAACCCCATTTATCGTTTTCGGCGGAGGAGGTGGCTTATAGACTTATAGTCCATACCCAAACAAAAGTTTGAAATGTGGCCTGTTCGGTCAGACTTGAATTTTATGCATTGACGATTCGTTTTGCTTTGGTCAAATTTCTTAGACGAAAATCAAACATTCTTATTAATAGGATACATTTTTAAAATTTGTTCTCTTCTTTTCCTTTGACCCATATTTTTGTGTTCCCGGCCAAAAGCAAGAACAATACAAACTGTAGACAAGAAATATAACTGAGTAACTACGCGAAAGTAATCTTCTCTTTAAACTTCGAGATACTTGCTGACTGTCTGAACATCCTTGTCGCCTCTCCCACTGAAGTTTAAGACCACTCTGGTTCCATCAGCTAACGTCGGACAAAGCTTCTCAAGATGGGCAAGGGCATGCGATGTCTCCAATGCAGGGATTATTCCCTCCAACCGAGACACTCTCTTGAAAAGCTATACGCAGAGATCAGGAAAACACAATGTAAATACTCATGAGATGTTAAAGGAGCATACAAAGAGAGAAAACTGAATAGGGCTGAATAAGTACCTTCTAAGGCTTCTTCATCTGTAACGCTAAAGTATTCAGCCCGTCCCACGTCTTTAAGGAAACTATGCTCAGGTCCGACTCCAGGGTAGTCCTCCAGCTGAAAACATAAAACTTTTACTCTTTAGTATGAATGTTAGGGGAGGACTAAAAGCCTTTAACATCAGGCCCGACCTTAGAAGTCAACCTATAAGCTTGTCCGCTTTATTAAGCTCATCATTTTTCTTTGTACTTTTACAGGCTAATCGCAGGCTACCTTTTAGTTCACAATGTTGAAGTTAGCGATGAACAACTTATCAAATCAAGGACGAAAAGCTCAAGACTCTATAGGTCCTCAAACAACAATCTTACTCAGGTGACAAGGTAACCGCAGCTTAAAATTGGATTTGAAAATATAAAATCTCTTACCCGGCACTGATGGAGAGTGTGGTTCAATAATTTGGCCATCATCATCTTGCAGCAAGTAACTCATAGCTCCGTGGAGTACACCAACATCTCCTTTTGTCAATGTGGCAGCATGTTTGCCGCTGTCTAATCCAAATCCAGCGGCTTCCACACCAATCATTCGAACTTCTGAGTCATCGACAAATTCATGAAAGAGTCCCATAGCATTTTGAACCCCCACCAACACAAGCAACCAGAACATCAGGCTTCCCACCCCATTTCTCCATCGCTTGTCTCCTTGTTTCTTTACCAATCACCGCATGAAAGTCTCTGACCATCATAGGATAAGGATGAGGACCTGCAACGGATCCCAATATGTAATGGGTAGTCTCCACATTTGTCACCCAATCCCTTATAGCTTCAGATGTTGCGTCCTTTAAAGTCGCTGTTCCAGAGTGGACTCCCCTCACCTACAAGCACAATAATTAGATCGACAGTT
Organism: Lepidium sativum; assembly: GCA_023374145.1. NCBI lineage: Eukaryota > Viridiplantae > Streptophyta > Magnoliopsida > Brassicales > Brassicaceae > Lepidium > Lepidium sativum. The sequence goes on from JAKUCM010005096.1 coordinate 28,228, forward strand.
CGAAAGATTGCAACTTTGTGAGGTTTTTGCATAAAATTCACATCACCTCGGCACCGAGAAGACGCATCCTGAACACATTAAGAGCTTGTCTCTCCATGTCTTGAGCACCCATGTAGATAATGCACTCCAAACCAAAACGGGCACACTACAGTAGCTGTGGCTACACCGTGTTGACCAGCCCCAGTCTCAGCGATTATCCGTTTCTTTCCAAGACGCTTGGCGAGAAGAGCCTGAGCTACAGCGTTGTTGATCTTGTGAGCACCAGTGTGGTTCAGGTCTTCCCTTTTGAAGTATATCAGCGGTCCTTCACCGTTTTCTCGGCGGTAATGCTCCGTAAGCCTCTCCGCAAAGTAAAGAGGACTTTCCCGACCCCACGTAGTCCTTCAAAATCCCAGCCAATTCTCTCTACAGTTTCATCAAACATTATTTAGACATCGCCAACAAACAAACAAACCAAATCACAGAAGCATGTATCGCCAAAGAAATTATGAATATGAATGTCGATTTCAGATTTCTAGGTAAACTACAACAATTTCCCAGCAATTGATTTCATTTAGCGCCCAAAAAAAAACAAATTTTAACTTCTTTTGCCACCAATGCCAATGACAACGTTTAGATCTGCAAACCCACAATGCAACAACTTCATTTCGAATTGATTCAAAATCGATAAGAGATCATCAAAAAAAAAATCAGCCGAAATACCTGAAAATCTTCGTCGGTAGCGAGCGAATAGAAAGCCGTCTCGAGCTCGGAGAGGGGCGTGCATCAGGGTTTCAGGGACATACTTCCCACCAAACTTACCAAACCGACCAAATGAATCGGGTCGTTGCCAAACCTTGGTCTTCTCCGCATCCGCCATGAGAACAGCCGGGTCCTTAGCAATCGTACAGGAAACGGAGAACGGAGAAGATGACCGTGAGCGAGACGATGGCAACGCCGTAAATCTGGGGAGTTTGGAGGGCAATGTCAGATGGGTCAATTGGGAAGAAAGTGAAACGGAGGATCTGAAAGAAGTAGCGGTGCTTGCGGTGGCCATTAGCAAACCTTTATCTACCTCTCAAGACAGATTGTTTGCTGACAAAACCTAGAAAGTGAGGGTTTTTATAGATTCGGTTTACTTAAAAAATAAAAAATAAAAAGTTTGGTCACTTCTGACATAAATGCTCGAGGATATCAGTATCACATTAGAAGAAGTTGGTAAGACTGAAGGGCAGTGAACAACAACTTTTTTTGGGGGTTGGATGTGTTTATCACATGCCTAATCTTAGTGTCTTTATCCAAAAAAAAATCGCCTAATCTGTCTTATCTATTGTAGTCAATTATGACAACATTGACGTATCACTATTCTATAATGACTACTAGATTTTTCCTTATTCCTTTCCATTATGATGACGATTTTTTTTTTTTTTTTTTTTGGTCAACTATCCTACTGGTTTTTTAAATTTCACTTCTATAATTGCAGGTATGGGATTCGATCTCTGGTGCCATGAGGATTTGTAAAATGACTACACCATTGGGTCACTTGCCCTCGGCACGATTTCTATTTTAGAAAAAGAATATATCCATGATTTGTCCTCGCATATTTTACGTATTACGATATGATTCATATTTGTGCAATCTAAGAGTCTGAGGCATAGATTACGGTACTTGAAAGAAGATTTCGAAGGATTTTAATGTTGTGGATTTTTAATATAGGTTTTAGACTTTTTATTAATGAATTTTATTATTGATTTTAATAGGTTTTAGTCACATTACCAATGAACTTTAGTTTATCTAAGAACTTAAACTCTAAAAAAAAAAAAAAAAAAAAAAAAAAAAAAAAAAAAAAAAAAAAAAAAAAAAAACTGTCAAGTTGATAACTGTTTTCAAGTGATAGGTAAACTGTCACTGTTGTCGGAACTAATAGACTGTGTTTGTCAACGTTAAACGCTCTCGCGATTTCAATCCACACGTGTAAGAATTTTTAACAAGTATGAAAAGTCCATGTGTCGTTAAACTGATCGTGGACGTAGCAATCTAGTTCCGGTAATTTCTCGAGTATCACGACAGTTTTAAGGAGAATCTATATGAAGATACGTTACTCATGCACCGACCGGAGTTCAGAAAACGACACGTGTCGTCTACAAAGTCGTTGAAGTTGTGGTCGACTTAAAATCTTCTCGGTTCTTCTTTTGAATTTTGTTCGACGAAGATAATGTGAATAAATTACGGGAATGGATAAATCTGTTTATAAAGTGACAAAATATAATAAAATGTTGATACATACTAATCTTTGACTATTCTCTTAAAAAACAAAAGAATTCGAGAGGAATAAAAAATGTTATTTTATTAGTGATTTTCATTATTTAATTAACCAATACATAACAATATTCGGTAGATAGAATAACTAACCAACTAAACGTGTGTTTGGTAAGTCGATACGCGTACGAGGTATTTAATTATTTCTTTAATACCTTTTTTTCCCTAAAGTATAAGTAAGCATTTTAAAAAAAACACACAAAAAAAAAAGTAAGCATTTTTGTGAGTGTAATTTGGTTGATTTAATATAGATCAACGATTATTCTAGGTGAGTAGGTATAGTTCGATTTATTATTCTAAGTGTGGTCGTAATGGCAAATGGCATCTACCCTAGTGGCAGACGGTAAGTCCACTTAAGGCAGCACATTTGTATAATCTGGGATCGAGTCTCCATACTTAATATTATGTAGGAATTTGGCTATTGTACCGGCCAATTGTGGCATAATATAATCTACCGTTGGAAAAATAAAATGTGGTCACATTGTTGGGTGGTTTCCATGTTATTGGGCCTGGCCCACGTGTTTCTGACCCATTTGACATCTCTATCTCCCAAATTTTTGTACAATTAACGAATCTAGTAATCTTATGGGCTTAACAATTGGGCTGAATACTCAGTTGACGGTACCAATGATCTATGCAATCATCGAAAATATTATGAATTTAAAATCCTTGATAAAAATATCAACTTTGAAAAACAATTAGTTTATTATATCTTTATCCTTTTCAACGTTTCACAAAAACATTTGTGAACTAGAGTGTGAGCTTCGATGCACAATGTCCCCAACATAGGACATTCGATTAGTTCCAACGACTCAATGTAGATGCAGTTTCTGAAAACTCTTATGTGATCGAGAAGCAAAGCACAACAGTGGATCTATGGTCCTACATGGTTGTTCATAACGTTGTTGATGATACCAACCACATCTGATTGCCTGCGTCTCACAGAATGTAGACCACTGAAATCAAGCTCGAAAGATTTGATCTCTGTGTGTCGAAATACTTTGGATAAAGTACGATTTTGTATAAGAGATTTTATTGGAAGATAATATGAAGTCTGCACCAACCGATCTTCGGAAATATTTCTTACGATTTTTTGTTTGCTTATTTGGGTTTTCTAACAATTTTTCTATTCTTCGGTCAAAGTAGCTATGAATTCTTCACAACTCTTAACTAGCACATATGTATAGAAATCCAGAGTTATATATTTTTGTATATGTGTGGTCTAATGGAGGGCAGTAATTTATTTAGGCTATATATGTATAATCAATTATTTTGATCCGTGACTCTATGAAACATTGAACTTAGTTTTTTTTTCTTTTTGTCTTTTTTTTTTGCTAAATATATTTTGGTGTAGTTAAATTTAATTGAGATATAAATTATTATGAAATCCGATATGTAGTAAATTTAAATTTGATTCTTTTTTTCTTCTTAAAGATACATTTATAGTTTTTATCATATTGTTATTTAGAGGTGATTTTTATTTATTATGGATATATATACGATGATGTAAAAGAAATATCTTCCCTTTAAAAATAGTTAGTAAGTTACATACATCAACAAAAAAAGTTTATTGATTTGTTTTATTATTGAAAATTTTTAGTCATAGAAGTCTATATGTTCAAAGTAATTGACAATAAAATTAAATTTTGACATGCGCTAAAAGTTAATAAAATTATAAATTATATAATTATATTTCAATTTTTTTTTGCAATGAACTCTGGTTCTTTTTGGTTCTTATTTCATATGTATCGATCATATTTTAACTTTTTGTCGACAAAAATCTATATTTTCATCATGAATGTTTTTTTGTGTCAACAAATATCTGTGAGACATTGAAAAAGATAAAGATGTAATAAACTAATTGTTTTTCAAAGTTAATATTTTGATCAAGGATTTTAAATTCACAATACTTTTTTACCAAATTTTTTTAATAAAGATTACAATGATGTGTGGTATAAAACATATTAGGAGTATATTATGAACTAACTATAATATTTTATGTCAAATATATTTGTTAATCTTTATCATCTTGTTATTTAGTTAGACTCACTTAACTAATAACATATTATATTTGTACTTGTTCTGCACGTATCACTTTCGACTAGTTTTTATACTCACAGTTTTGTGTCTCCAACCAACCACCAATAAAAACAAAAAGCTGTTAAGAACAAACATTGAACAAATTGGCGCCACGTCATCACACGAACCTCCCATGTT